>PVJN01031879.1:0-24561 GCA_004026805.1 Lasiurus borealis | reverse complement strand
CCATGCCAGCCTCCACATGCATCTCCCTGAGCTCTCACCATGCCAGGCCCCACATGCACCTCCCTGTGTTCTCACCATGCTAGCCTCCACATGCAATTTGCCCAATTCTCACAACCACCTCAGGGAGTTATTGCACCCATTTTATGGGTCAGGAAGTTGAGACACAGGGAGAGGAAGTCATTCACGCACCCTCTGGTGACAGATCAGCAATTCAAACAGACCCTGCAACTGGTCTCATTTACATTTCCCTTCAGATCCTCCTTCCCTTTCTCTCTCTCTCTCCTCTTCTCCCAGTCCTCCTCCATGACACCCATCCTCCCCCCACTTCACTCCTCTACTGGAATCCTTACTCTCTCCTCCTTCCTACTGCTCTTTTCACTCTCTGCACGGAGCATCCAAGAGAGAACCCTTTTCCAAAGAAAACACATGTGCCGGAGCCAGCAGTGGGGGCAGGAGACTCCGAGCCCAGTGTGAACGACTCAGCTCCCACCAGCGGCAAAGGCCGCAGAGACGGAGGCGGAATGAGGCTGAGACCCTCCCCCTCTGCCCTCAACCCCCAAGGCCAAGTTAGATTTACAGTCCCCCACCTGTACTTCCAGACTACCTTAACCACTGAATTTTACATTAACAGCCTTATACTTCCCTCCCACACCTAAAGCTTTTAATTTCTATTAACGTTCAAGTTTCGACACCCTCCTAGGCCCACTACCCTTCCAGAAGAAGTTAGTTATTTACACTCCAGTGTGAAAAAGTGTCTGACAGCCCCCCTCCCTGAGAGAGGCTGTTACTAGCAGAGGGCAGTCCCAGAGAGAACACGGCCTCTCTCACGTCCATTCTGCCCCGGCAGCTGGAGGGACCCCAGGCTAAGAGCTGCCAGAGGTGGCCATGGCTGTCCCAGAACAGGTCGGTGCCTGCTCTCACTAGTTCCTCGCATGGCAGAGGCCTGACGGAGGTCCCCATAGACAGCAGATGGCAAGCCAACTTGTGCGTTGCCATGGCAGCCCTGGAAGGGGGGTGCGGAGACTGCGCTGTGTCTTGTGCCTGGATGACACGGGGGCACGCGGATGGAAAGATGCGAGTCTCGGATGTTATTACTCCCTCCCCACCCCCGTCAGGTGGCTGCAGAGGCCCTGGAGGGGCCCTGGCAGTGGGGGGAGGAGGGGACCGAGGACCTGAGTGCCAACAGCCCTGGGCTCCAGGCTGCCCCGCTCCTCCGGCTGGGTCAAAGCCAGCTGTGAGGTCAGGTGCACCCCAGGGGCTTCCTTCTGGGAGCCCACACCCCGCTGCTTAGACGCTCCAGGACCCCTTCTGGATAGGGCCCTCAAAGACAGTAGGAGTCCCAGAGGCAAGAGATGTGGGGGCCACAGATCCAAGGTCAGGGTGACCAAAAGAGGCCAGAAGAGCTGCAGGTGGCGAGGTCTCTCATTGGCCAGTGTCCGGCGCAGGACGCACCCCGAAGCGCTCCCTCTGCCTCCAGCTCCCTGTAGGTGTCCCAGTCCTGGGGCTGCCTGAGCTGTGGGAGCAGGCCCCCCAAAAGCAGGATCTGAGGCAAGCTCGCAGGACGGGGCAGAACACGCAAGCGCTGCACCTGCAAGCCCTTCCCCCTCCGCCCTCAGAGCCAGTCCTGATTTTCTGTGGACTGATCACCATGTGCACTCACAAGGTGTCTGGCAAGTGGTGCGCATGCAACATGCACACATATGATGTGCACGCATACAACCTGCACACGTGCAATGTGAACACACTCAGAGTTCACATGTATGTACTGTATTCACACTCTAGTGTGAATAAGTGTCTGAAGAAGACACTTATTCACACTACAATAGTGTATACAGTAGGTGCTCAGGGTGTGAGCACATCGTGCACCCGCTCCAAGGACTCCCTTACCCACCTGCGCATGCACACACACTGTGCACCACTTGTGTGCACACAGCTTCTGCATAGGAGACCCTCACCTTGGGCAGAAGAAGGTCCAGCAAGAACTTATGTGAACACACCCGCACACCTACTTCCAGTGAGCATACAGAATGAACACATGCATGTGATTAACACACGTGCACATGCACACGCGCATACACACGCACACACACACAGTACCCTCGGCCCTGTAGAGCCAGCCTGTGGAGGGGACACAAAGAGGCAGGGAGCCCCTTGCCTCCTCCCTGCAGACAAGCTAAGACGTGGAGGCTCATCCGCAGAGGCAGGCTGGGCGGGGAAGTCCTTACTCAGTATCCGCGCTGCCCCCGCCGAAGACAATGAGGTCAGGGATCCATTCCCCAGAGGCCCCGGGAGACGGTGGCTGGGCCCCAGCCAGGCCAGCAGCCCTCTAACCGCCAGGGACAGAGAGGGGTGGGGACAGCCCCGGGAGGCTCCCGGAGCCAGGCGAGGCCTGGATGGGCAGGCTCCACCCTGCCTGACTCCTGTCTTCTCTCTCGGTCACCCCGATAGGAGTCCAGGCGAGGGGGGGGGGCGGGGAGGAGCTGAGAGAGAGGCCCAAGTTGAGGGTCAGGAGGCCTGGGTTCTGGGCTCTGCCTCTACCTCAGTGGCCATACTGGGCCTCGGTTTCCCCAGGGATACCCAGGGAGCTAATCTGGCCCTCTCTGTTCTCACAGAGGCCCGTGTCACATGGGTCATTGGTCACCTGAACACCTGACCTGACGAGGCGGTTGGCTCTCCAGGAGCGGCCCTGGCTGGGCTCAGGGGAAAGATCAATGAGAGCTTCGCCCCCGGGAGGCCCCTCCCTGTGCCAGCCAGGGTGCGAGTCTTCCCTGAGCCGCCAAGCCCAGAAGCATTAGCATCCCACCATCGTGGAAGGAGTGCCAGGCTCCAGCCAGCGTGTGGCGGCTCCAGCCACTGCCTGTGTGTGGCCTTAGTTTCCCACCTTTAAGCCAAGGAAGCCGAACTGGGATTGGTCTCCCAGGGACACCCAGTTCTGAGATTGATGCCGCATCATCAGAAGCAGCTGGTGGGTAGAGAGAGGGGGAGACACAAGGAAAGGGGAGATCTGCCAGGAAGGCCCCTCCCCCAACAGCTTTCCCAAGCACCCTCTGGGTCAGGCCCTGGGTCAGGCCCCGGGTCAGGCTCTTGACACACATCAGCCCATTTCTGAAGAAGACGCCACTAGAATCCAGCATTTACAGATCAGGACGTGGCAGCTTAGAAAGGAGCCAAGGTCACCCCCGGCCAGGGTCAGGATTCTAGCTCGGATTTACCTGACTTCAGTCCACCCGTGGGCATGGTTTTTCTAAGGGCTTCCCGTGGATTGACTCACTTTATCTCCATGACAATCTCAGAGCTGGCATCCGTGATGAGTAACTTGGTAAGTAACTTGCCCGAAGTCACACAGCTAGAGGGTGGGAAAACTGGGCCATTTTTAGCCAGAACTTAAGCGTCCCGCCATCCCACTAACCTCACCCTGCCTGGCCCCCGAGGACCACAAAAGATCCAGCAGAGGTCACACAGAGGATCGCAGCCACGCTCTTTTCCACAGACCACGTGTATCAGTCACCTACCGACTCAGCAATGCTGCGTAACAACCACAAAACCTCAGCGACGTGCCGTAATAGACACTTATTTCTTCTCACCAGCCTGCAGGTCAGCCGGGGCAGGGGGGTAAGGCGGGGGGGGAGGGGGGGGAGAGGGGGTTCTGGTGCTCAGGACCAGGCTCTCCGTTTATCTTGTTCTGTGTCTGCTGACACCTGGCAGGTGGGCTGAGGGCTGACAGTCTAGGACGGCGTCACGCTCACCTGTTTGACCATTAGCTGGCTGTCGGTGGGGATGGCGGAAGTGGCTGGGCCACATGTCTCTTAAGGGTCACAGTGCGGGAGGGAATGTGAGAGAGAGGAAGGGAGGAAAGGAAGAGAAGAGAAAGAGAAAGAGAGAGAGGGAGGGAGGGAGTTGCAGCCCTCTTGAGGCCTAAACTTGGAACCGCACGTTGCCAATTCCTTCCCTTTGCATCAGTCAAAGCAAATCACCAGGCCAGCGGGGCTCACGGGCTGGAGAAACAGGCTCCATCCGCCTGGTGCAGGGAGAAGCCCCAAAGTCATGTTGTAAATGGCGTGATTGCAGAGAAAAGAGAAGAGCTGGTACATTGTTGCAACCCACCAGCCACACTGTGTGTCTCTCTTCCACTTTCCTTTTTTTTTTTTTAATATATTTTTATTGATTTTCTACAGAGAGGAAGGGAGAGGGACAGAAAGTCAGAAACATCGATGAGAGAGAGACATTGATCAGCTGCCTCCTGCACGCCCCACACTAGAGATGTGCCCTCAAGCAAAGCACATGCCCCCATCCGGAATCGAACCGGGGACCTTTCAGTCCGCAGGCCGACGCTCTATCCACTGAGCCAAACACTTTCCTTTTTACATATCCGTTTACTCTGTGAGAGTCACAGGAAATCAGAGCTGGGCAAAGAGGCTTAGAAACCAGCCCATCTCCAGTCACCCATTCTATACATGGGGAGCCTGAGGCCCAGAGAGGGACAGGAACGGGCAGGGGGACGGGGAGGAGGGGGGGGGAGACACAGCCCGAGCCTCTTCCCTTCGGCTCAGGAATCAGTGCAGACTGGCAGCCTGCCCTTGCCTCTTAGCTGCCGGTGCCCTCACCGCCACCCCACTGAGCTGGCACTTGGCAATTAGCACCCAGGAAGGACGGATCTCATCTCAGCCCTCACCCGCTCCCACTCTCCAGACTGAACACTTCGTATCTGTGAGTCACAAAGGCCCGGCACTCGTGTCATTATCCTCCGCGTACCAAGTGCCTTCGCCCATTAGTCAATCCCCGTGTCACCGGAACCCGAGGGCATCAGCAGTCGTCACCGTCACCCTGGCGTCTGCTGAGCACAGTCTAAGGGGCACACGCTGTTCCAGGCGCGCACTCCGCGCTCACCCAGCCCGATGCTGGAGGTGTGACTGCTATCCCACATCACAGAGGGGGAGAGCGTGGTTCAGAGGGGGGAAGTGCCTTACCCAAGGCAACTTCGCTAGAAAGCGTCAGAGCAGAGACGCAAACCCAGGTCGATCCTGTCTAGCTCCCAACTGCACGCGATGCCAAGTCAGTGAGGTCTGCACGCAGCCCCAAGGGGGCCTGAGGGGAGGGGTGCCGACCCTTGGACCGTGACAAGCCTGAAGGGTGGCCTTGGGTCTTTTGTTTTATCTCCCAGAGTTCTGGCCTGGTGTGAGGCTGGGGGTGGTGGGGGGGAGGGAGCCCCTCACTTCCTGAAAAGGGAGCTGAGCATGAGTTACACCAGCAATCAGAGTAGTGGGGGTTGGGGGTGGGGGGGCAGAGAGAAAGAGAGAGAGAATGAGAGACAGAGAGAAATTGAGAATAAGAGCCTCAGAGCATGGAGTTCACTGACCAGGTTCAAATCCTGCTTTGGCCACCCAATAGCCATGGCTTCGGGCAGTAAATTTTATGTCTGTGCCCTCCGGTGCTCCAATCTACAAAACGGGGGCGCTGATACTGGTCTGCAGCTCCTGGGTCTGTTGTGAAGAGCAAAGGAGTGGGCATATATAAGGCAATGTCTGGCGCATAGTATATACTCAATAAACATTGGCCATTATTATCGCTGTTCGGCCCTTTTTGGCTTCTGGAGAGCAGATGGCACCAGTTGCTAAAGAGCCAGCTCTGAGAGGCACCCTGCATAGCCCACCAGATGGATGAGAGGGTCGCTGTCCAGGGGTCTGCACCCCTCCCCTCTAGCCCCCCTCCTGGCTGGGTCCAGACTTCTCAAGACTCAAAGCCATGGAAAGCATATGGTGGCCTGCTCCACGCACCACATTAAGTCCAAATAAAAATAACACTAAACATAAAGTGAGCCCGAAGAAGTTTAACAACGTTCTGGTTTTTTTTTTTAAATGAAGTTCTGTGTCCAGTATCATGGAGTTTATTTTGGTGCCTCCGTCTTGCTGGCATCTTAATCCTGTGCTTCGTCTGGTTTGGCTTGTTCGGCTCCCAGTGGCCTGGGGAACCCCTGGACCCCAGACCAGGCCGCAGGATCCCCAGAAAGTGATAAGCAGATCCTTTGCCAAGAGCACCCCACCCTTCAAGGGACTGGAAGAAGAAAACCCGCACCCAGGGCGCTAAAAAAAACCCTCCGCCTGACAGTTTGGCAGCTGCGGTTGCCAGGGAGATGATGAGGGATCCGTGTGGTGCTGGCGATGCTGCCTCCCGCTTGGCAGAGCCCCTGCCTCCGCCCCCCACCTTTTGGGGGGCTGGGGGGGCTTCTCCTGGTGTCATGGTGGGGACGACGGGCCAGGCCAGGAAACAAGAGCCCCGAGATCGCTTTCCCCATTGTCACCCTTGTCCTCAGAGCAGAGGGTGTGGGCCAGACAATGGGCTGGTGGACAATAGGGAGCGGCAGATGGTGTTCCCTCTACCCCTACCCCGCCAGCTGGTGCCAGCCAGCTTGCCAGGCCTGCTGGTGAGGTCGGGGAAAGGGCACGGGCTCAGCTGGCTACAGACCCCAGCCTTGCACCTGCTCACTCGGAGTTTTTTGGAAAGAGGTTGGAACTGGGAATTGAGACCCTCGGGTGATGGGAACGGAGAGGAAGAATAAATAACAACCAGCACTCGCTGCGTCTAAAATCAACCTGCTCTTCATGTCAAACCCAGACTCCCGCCAGGCCAGGCATGACCAAGCCCGCAGCCAGCTCTCCGGTGTCTCTACAGCCCTCTCGCTCCATCTCTGTGCCCGACACACAGTCAGGCCTTTGCACACTCTGCCCCTTTGCATATGCTCTTCCCACACCCCCAGACCACCACCCCCTGCAGCTCCCCATCATTCTGGACCCACTTAACTATCGTCTCTTTGAACAAACTCTCGGATAGCCTGGTCCTAAGTTGATGGGAATGTGGCTCCTTCAAATAGCACTTGTCACAACTGATCACTGTTGACTTTGTTTCCATATTTATATCTACCAGACTGCCTCTCAGCTCCACGAGAGAACACAGAGACTCTTCATCTAATTCTCCACTGTATCCCCCGCGCCAGGAACAGTGCCGAGCCCATAGTGGGTGCTAAATAAATGTTCTTTGAATGTATCCGTCTCCAGGCACTTAATCCTCCTCGTCTACCCCAGGAGGGTGTTTTTGTCCCCATTCTACAGAAGGAATAATAGAGGCTCAGAGAGGTTAATAGGTGATGAAGCCAAGGCTAGAATCTGCAGCTCATCCAACTCCAAAAGCCCCGCTCCTACTCACTCCCACTCCCCTCCACTGCCTCCTCCCAGCACCAAATCCCTCTGGGGGGAATATAGGTCACTTCTCTTCTGGAAACTTCTCCAATGTCCATCAGCTGGCGAATGGACACCATGCGATGGCTCTGGAGAACGGCAAACCCTTTGGCAGTGCAAAGGCATGAACTACTGACACGAGCACTAACACAGATGAGTCCCGAAATAACTGTGCTGAGCGGAAGGAGCCAGACGCAAAAGACACATACCATGTGGTGCCATCTGTGTGAAATCCTACAAAGAGCAGAACTGCGGGCACAGAAGACAGATCAGAGGTTACCTAGACAGGAGGGTGACGAAAACGTTCCCTATCGGGACTGTGGTCATGGCGACACAACTGTATGACTTTGTCATCCTCTCAAGAAAGCTAGAAGAGAGTATGTGTGTGTGGTGGGGGGAGGGGGTTGGGGGGGAAGAGATTGTCCTCTCTAGAAAGCTCGGTTGTTTGTATTCTTTGAAGGAACTGGATTGGAACCAACCAAGGAACACCCAGTCATTCCCTGGCATCTCCTCATGTGGAGACATTAGCCAAGGCATCCGTGAATCTTCTCCAAAGACCACAACTCATGCGTGTATGTCTGTGTGCATAGGGGTGCGTCTGTGTGCAAACCCGTGTGTCTTTGTGTGTGTCTCTATATCTGTGAGTATCTGAATGTGTGTGCCTGTGTCTGTTTGTGCACCTGGGTATATCTGTATGCCTGCCTGAGTTCGTATCTGTGTGTTTGTGGTCATGTGTGCGTGAGTACGTCTATGTATGTGTTCTTGTGTGTGTGTGTGTGTGTGTGTGTGTGTGTGTGTGTGTGTTTGTATGGGTAGGTAACCATCTAATGACTGTGGTAGGTGCAAATGCTCCATGTCAGACCTGGCTCCAGTCCTGTCTACGCCCTCACTGGCTGAGGGCCTCCTCGCCAAGTTGCCTGGTTCCTTCGGTCTCCTTCCCTCCCCTAGAAAAGGAGAGAGCGATAATCTAGTCAGCTAAGGTGTGAGGGTTGCCTGAACGGTGTATTACGTGCATCATTCCAGACACAAGCTGAGTGTTCAGTATGCTAGGTTGTGATATTATGGGGGCCTTTCTCTCCTACACCTTTCTATACCCTTGCATCCATCCTCCCCACAGCTATGGATTGACTCCCCATTGTGTGCCAGGTACTCCAGCTCTAGGCACTAACTGCCCTTTCTCGGAGGTTCCGGAAAAGGTACGGTCCTGGGTTACATTCTTATTTATTCACTCACTCCATGTTTACTGTGTCCCTTTCTAGCTGGGTGACCTCAGGCAAGTCATGATCCTGAGTCTCCGTTTCCTCATCTGTAGACAGGACATGGCTATAGTGCCTGCCTGCCTTGTTTGGGCACTGGAAGGATGGATTAGAAACAATAAGGCATGGCCGAAACCAGTTTGGTTCAGCGGATAGAGTGTCGGTCTGCGGACTGAAAGGTCCCAGGTTCGACTCCAATCAAGGGCATGTACTTTGGTTGCGGGCACATCCTCAGTAGGGGATGTGCAAGAGGCAATAGATTGATATCTCTCTCATTGATGTTTCTCTCTGTCCCTCTCCCTTCCTCTCTGTAAAAAAAATCAATAATTTTTTTTTTAAAGAAAGAAACAATAAGGTATGAAAGGCCTTTTCGCACACACTGCCCACGTAGTAGTTACCAGTAAGATGAGGAGTTGCACCTCCATTTAGGGTACAGAGATATGTGACCCGGAGGAAAACTCAGGCATAAATGATAACTTGGGGATAGTGACAAGGGCCTACCTGAACCACCTCACCCATCTCGCGGGAGTTTGGTGGGATGACCTCACTCTAGCCGGCTCTCCCTGACTCCATGCCCACCCTGGCCGGCTGGCTCAGCGTTCTCTGGGCCGCTAAGTTCTTCTGTCCTTGAAACATTTCTCTTCTTGGGTTGCTTGGCTTTCTCCCAGCTCTCAGAGCTTTCGATTAGCCTCTGGCCAGCTTACCCTCCAGAGTGTCTATGGCTCTCACATCTGCATGCAGTTCTCCAAATCCACATCTGCCAACAGCTGTCACCCCACCTGTCAGCCTCATTGGTTAACCAACAACCCACCCTCTCCAGGAACTCTTCAAGAAACTGGTTGCCCATGCTTACCTCCCAAAATACTTGAGGTTTACCAGTTGCCCTGGTCTGGAATACCTCCTACCGCTTCCATAGGACACACACACACACACACACACACACACACACACACAAAAGTCGAGCAAAGCAGAAGCCGGTCAGGACATTTCCCAGCTGTGCCTCTAATAATTGTGCATCTGGCAAGTTGCTCCACCTGCATTCTTTTATCGGTAAAACGGAGAGAATAATAGTGCCTCCCTCCTGGAGTTTTCGCGAGAATTCAATTAGTGCGTGCAAAGCGCTGAGAATAGTGCTTGGCACGTAGTCTACGCTCAATAGATGCTAGTTTATTACTGCGTCCTCCAGGATTCAAGTCGAGAAGCTTCCCCTGGCTGCCGATTTCTCCCTCTGAGCTATTGCCGACACTCGTGTCGGTATTGACTTTTCCCTAACTTCATCCATTTTGCAAACATTCACCAAGTTCCCACGGAAATAAATTAAACAGGGTGCTGGCCCCAGGGAGCGGCAGCTCAACGGAGAGGACAGGAAACAGATTATCAAAATCCCAGATACAGATGCAGGATGGAGAGAGCAAGGCGGGGGATGGGGGGAGGAGGGAGGGTGGCTAGCTGGGTTTGGTCAAGATGGCTTCCGAGAAGAAGAGCTAACTGAACAGAGTCTTAAAGGGTGAAAAAGTGTTAGTTGCGTCAGGAAGCAAACAGAGGCTCCTCAGACAGAGAGGAATAAGAAAAGGCCTGACGCTTTTGAGGAACCTCTGGTGATGCAGGGTGGGCAGAGCAGAAAGGGGGTGCGGTGAGGGGCTAGAGATGAGCTGGGAGGTAAACAGAGGCCAGATCGCAAAAGGCATCCAATGCCCTATTGGAAAGCTGGCACTTCTAGTGCAACCTGGTACCCTGGATCGGAGCCTGGAAAAGAAAAGGGACAATACTGGAAACACTGGTGGAATCTGTCCTTTTGTTACCAGTGTGGAATTAATGCTAATTTCTTGATTTTAACCAACATACCCTGGCTATTGACACGTGCACATTAGGGGAAGGGAGGTAAAGGACAGATGGGAACTCTCTGTAATATCTTTACAACTCTTCCATGAATCTAAAAATTATTTCCCCCCAAAAAATGTTTTTAATGTAAGGCTATGACTTTATCTTGAAAGTAAAGGGAGAGCCACTGAAGGGTTTATAGCCATGAATAACCAGGTCCAATCTGTGCTAAAAGATTTCTCTGGCTAAAGTGAGAGATTGTAATGGGTAAGACTGGACCCAGAGAGAGCAATAAGTTGTTGGGATGGAAAGAAGGGAGCAGATTTGAAAGATCATCAGAAAAATTTGCTTTGTCTTGTCTTTTTTTTTTAAATATATTTATTTATTTATTATTTCAAAGAGGAAGGGAGAGGGAAAGAGAGATAGAAACATCAATGATGAGAGAGACAGCTTTGTGCAGTGGCAATATCGTAGCCAATGAGGTTTATCCGAGGCGTGATTATTGTTCATTAGAAAATAAATGATGAGACAGAATCACCAAATGTCTGTTTCCTCCATGCCCCCTACTGGGGAACTGAGCCCACAACCTGGGCATGTGCCGTGACTGGGACTTGAACCATAACCTCCTGGTTTATAGGTCGACACTCAACCACTGAGTCACACCAGCTGGGCAGGAATTTGCTTTTGATTGGACAAGGAAATAAAGGGGAGGGCTGAACCGTGGAAGATGCTTGAGTTGCCGGATGGAGTAAGATGCATGCCAAGATTCTTTGATTACAAGTGACAGAAATACAATCAAATGATGAAGGAAAAGGGTAAATGGTACCCGGTGACTCACTCCTGTCCTGAAAACAAATCGAAGGAAGTGAACGGTGGAGATGACTTGAGAAGCAACTGGAATCTGGGTCTCAGGCACCTTCAGGGTATCCTCTTCCTGAATGTCTTGGTGGCATTCGCTATCCAAAAGCAAGGAGCTCGAAGGACTCATATTTTTAAAGTCTGTAACCATGAGGAAAAAGACATTTTTCGCATCAGCTCTATTTAGAAAAATTCCAGGGAAGAGCTAGGATTGGTCAGGCTTGATCAGGTGACCTCTCTGCACCTGGCACTATGGCCTGAGGCGTCGGATTCAATAATTGGCCTAATTTGGATGTTTTCCACTCCCCTTCCCTCTGGCCAGGAGGTAACATGCTGATAGGCTGGTCCCACTAGAACTAGACAGGAAGAGGAACAATTATGCCAAGAAAATAAGGGCTGTTACCTGAAGAAATGTGGGAGAAATGGGCACAAGGATGGATGGCAGTGTCATTTCCAGGGATAGAGAAGGACAAGGGAAAAGCAGGCGGAAGAAGGGGGAGCACAAGGAAATGGGGTTTGGTTCTGGACTTGGGCGATGGCAGGTGCCTGGAAGGCCTCAGGTGGAGAATCTCCACAAGCTCAGGAGGGGTCTTCTCTGTGAACTCCATTTGGTTTCCTGTGAACTTGAACAGTCAAGCTTCCTTTCTCCAAAGCTCCAAGGGCTTCTGGGACCTAATGCTTTTAGCACTGATTGGCCCTCCCAGGTCTTTGAAGTCACACTGACTTATCACAGCACAGCAGCACACGATGGATAGATGGAGAGTTGGATAGCTGCATGAGTAGATGGCTGTAGAAATGGGTGGATGGATAGATGGATGGATCATGGATGGTTGAAGGGGTGTTTGGTTGTTAGATGGATGGCTGGGTGGTTGAATAGATAGGTGGTTAGATAGATGGATGAATAGGTGGATGGATGGATCGATGGATAATGGATGATGGATAGTTGCATAAATAGATAATGGCAGAGATGGATGGATCATGGGTGGTTGGATGGATATTCGGTTGTTGGATGGATGGATGCAATCCTGAGATGTGTAATACATCTTCCCAGTGCACACTGAACTCACAATTCAGTGGCACACAATGAGACAGAAACAGATTATGACAGCGGAGAGAAGCATAGACTCTGGCTGGGGGCATGTGGTGGGTAGGGTCAAGCAGGAGTTGGTTAGCCTGTCAGAAGAGGAGAGATAATGAAGGGAGCTTCAGCCCTCAAGGAACTCACAATCTAATTAAATAACTAGCCACTTCAGATTATTTCTGAAACTGAACCAGGTATAAATAAATCTATAAACAGAACACTTAGGTAAGCAAGGCGCTCTGTAAAAGGCAGTGAGCTCAGATATATAATAACTCCTGATTCAAAAACATCATTTTCTCCTTGGAACAACCTCCGAGTTAATTCCCCAAATTTGCCAGAACACACGCATTTCTTTGTCCCTGCTGCTCAGCCTCACCTCCTCCCTGGGCCGCCTGGGCTACCGTGATAGGAAAATAAATACCCGGAGCCGTCTCCACTGCGCACGCCCGCGGCTGCGTTACAAGGTGAGCCGGGCCCCATCACCTCCTGAGAACAGGCAATCAGAAGCAGACCAGATGCCCACCAGCTCGTGTGGTGTTGGCCTTCCCATTAGCGGTTGAGGTTTCACTCTTAAATGGGAAACAATTGGTGGCATGAAATTGGAAAAATTCCCAACCAAGGGTCATTGAATGAGCCCTGGACTCGTCCTTGGCCCTGATTCTGCCACTGGTCATCGCAGCAGTGGGGAGTAGAGGGGGGCGGTCCCCAGGATCCCCCGAGATCATTTCTAAGCTCTCCATTCTGATCTTCAGCCACAGACATATTTTTATTTGTAGTTTAAAGATGAAGGGATTTCGAGAACTTTCAAAGATCAAATGGCCTGAGGCAAAGTCCCTGCCAGTCTCTGAGCCTCTCTATTCCCCATCTGACATCCAGGCTCACCGCCACGCTGAGGAGCTCAGAGGTGCGCATGTCCGTGAAGAGCTGCCAGACTGTAGAGCCCTACAGCAGTGAGTGAGGGGTGGTCTGCACATTCAGAGGGGGTGGGCCCTCCCCGTGGATGTGAGCTGGGTCACACCAGCTCTGAAGGGCCCTTACAGGTCTGCTGAGCCTCTCTGGCTGGGGAACCAAGGTCCAGGGGAGTGCAGGACCCCCTCCTGAGGCTGTGGGCCTGGAGCTAGGTCTCCTCGCAATGAGGACGCTGCTCGTCTCAGGTCCTGGCCTGGCCAGCGCCTCCATCCTCCAGGGTCTCCGATTTGGTTCCGTTTCAGGAAGAACCTGCAGTGGCTTCAGATTCCAAATCTCTGCTGCCTGCACTTCCCACGGCAGCACCAACCACATGTGAGGTGGCGCACAGGCAAAGACACCCACCCGGTGGCAGTAACAGTGGTTGACAGGGCAGCTGGAGAGTGGGTGGCCGAGGGAGGTGTTGTTTTCCTCTGCTCGGTGCTGGCACACGGGGAGGCTCACGGAGACTGCTGCTGCTGCTACTATCGCGGCTGCAGGCCAGCTGGGAGGTGGGGGGGGGGGCGAGGGGCGTCTTAGGGAAAATGTCAGTGGTCCAGAGCCATCCTCAGCCCAATCTCTGGGCAGAAAAGAGTGCTAATATCGACTTCCTGCCCTTTGCTGACTACCTGGGCCGGGCCAGGCTCCAGATGGGTGGTTACAAGCTGGCTTGTGGAGTCAGGTGCCATGTGTTCAAGTCCAAGTTCTGCCATTGACTACCCAGCGTGACTGCAAGCAGAGAGCTCATCTCTTTACTCCAGTCCCCTTGAGTGTAAAGAGGGTTTAACCGTGGTGTCTCCCTCAAAGGGCTGTTGGGAGGATTGTAAGAGGTAGTGTGGACTCTGAGGCATGGACTTTCTCTTTTTTTGGGGGGGGTCATTTCTAGAGGACTGGGGTACATCATACCAAGTGACTCTTCTTTTTCCATCACTTCATTCATTTAATCTCTCATTCACTCATTCATTTATTCATGAGTCACCGCAGGTGCCTGTCTGATGTGCTGGGTTTAGCGAACAAGACCTGGTTCCCGGCCGCACAGGCTTAGTGTGGATGGGGCAGCGCGCTGCTGAGGCCCCCCTTCAGGACTGAGGCAGCACCTCCTCCAGCTTCCAGGAGTGTTGCCTGCTGGGAGCTTGCTGCTGAGACCCTCCTCGGCTTGCCCTTAGCCCAAGTCGAGGTCACAGCCCTTCTGGGGTGCAGCCCCTTGGTCTCAGTGCGGGAGAACCTGAAGGGTGTTCCTGCCCCTGAGCTCCAGATTGTGGCAGCTTCAGAGCAGGTCAGCGCCTCCTGCCCAATCCTGCTTCCTCCACCCCTCGCAGGTGCTTTCCCCATGAACCCCCTGCATCCAAATCTTCATGGAGAGGCTGTCTCTCAGCCCTTAGCCCACACAGACAAGTGGAAATTGTCTAAAATCATAGAAATTCAAGTCTTTACAAGCTTGTGGAAGCCAGATGGGGAAACTGAGACCCACAGAGGGTACCTGAGTTGCCCAAGTTCACACCGCAAGCCAGCAGCCAAGCCTGACGCTGCTCCAGTGAACCAACGAGCCCTCCCCAGACGCACACATCCAACTGGCTCTTGTCCCCAGCTGTGCTAGACCAGCAACCCTGCCGGCCCCTCTCTCTGGGGGCAGTGAGTGGAGAGTACATCTCTTCTCCCTGTCCACACTGTCAATAGAAAAATTGGAGGTTCTCTCAGGCCTGCAGATCCCTCAGCCTCCCCTCTGCCTGCTCCCTTCTCCTCCCTGAGTCCTCTTGCCTCACCTTGCCTCTCTGGCCACCTAACTCTGCAGAGGCTGTGAGCGAGCGAGCGAGCCGAGCGTGGGAGGCTGACACCAGGGAGGCTGCAGGTTGGAAATAAATTCTAATCAAACACAGAATCATTCCACCTTCTCCCTGTGCTCGGGGGAGAGCGCTTGGGCCGGGTATTACTCATCTGTTCGGAGAGAAATCTTCTGAGGCTTCTCAGAGCCAGAGGGGAACTTGCAGGGCTGGGAGGATAAAAACCTTTCCTCGTTCCCCCAGGCCGGTTCTTGCTTTGATTAGCTTCTCTCTGTGCCTCTCATTAGGACAGGACTTGGGGAAGATAGATTTCACTTGGCCTTTCTCTCTCCATCTTAAAGGCACAGGACATTGGAGGGATGGGGGTGGGGCCAGCCCTGTATGTTATGGAAGGCGACAGGAGGGGACACTGGAGATGGGTGGTCGTGGCCATTGAGGACCAGGGCCACGAGCAAGGGAGCCACTAAAGAAAGGATGTCCTTTCCAGAACCAAGGACCAAAGGCAATAACACCCCCCACCATCATGTGACCCATTGCCTTCAAGGTCATGATCTCAGACGTGTATCTCACAGTTGCAACAACTCTTCTGATTCCCCCATTTCCAATGGTCTTCAGCCACTCTGACATTTTGACACGATATTTTTGGACTCAGAAGCATCAAAATGGTTGGGTCCAGTTGTAAATGTGTGCTTTTTCTTATCAAGTGCCCTTCCCAACCCACATCTCTGACCCCAGGCCCATTGAGTATCGTACACAGACCCTTGGGAAGGGAAGGGAAGTGCCTCAAACCACTGCATCAGATGCATCCAAGCTCAGCACCAGTCATCCTTTACTCCCCAGCTCACACACACGGCTCAGCACATGATAGGACATAATGAACGTGTGCTGAATGAATGCATGAAAGGATCAGTGCCACGGGAGGGGAGGAAAGGGATTGAAGTACTTAGTGGGCGGCCGAAGCACTCCCCCAGGCCAGGAACACAGAGATCCAGGGGTGGATGAGATGAATCCACTAGTAGGGAGGGCACCCCGCAATGGTGACAGATCCTGGGGGGACCTTGGCGTGGGTGAAATCTTCATCTGCAGCTTGTAAGACTTGTATAGTGAGACTCAGGGGAGGGCAGTCATCTACTAACCAATCTTAGGCCACCCACTTGTGACATGACATCTCCCTGGGCACCGTGTCACAGCCAGCTCAGAGCTGCCACCCCGGGGGTCCCAGCCCCTTCCAAATGCTCCCTGGGCATCTCTAGTCCCCTGGTCCTCTGATTCTGCAGGGGGGACATCTGTGAAGAACTGAAAGCTCCTGGAATAACTCTGCATTGACATGGCGCTTGACAGTTTGCAATGACCCTCTGCACATCATGCAGGTAGGTATCACAGATACCAAACAGATAAGGAAACGGAGGCTCAGAGATGTCACGTGACTTACCCAAGAGCTAGCAAGAGGTTTGATGAGATTTGAACCCAGGTCTCTCTAGCTGGGATCTTACCATAGCCACTCCTTTCGAGGAAAGCTGAAATCTAGACCCAACTGAAATTCACAGCAGAAGGCACACGTGAGATGTCTGATAATGCAGTCAATGCACATATCCAGTGTTCAAAATACAGGTTATGGCGCCAGCCCGTGCTGAGCGATACACAGTCATTATCGAGATAGCTCGTTTCCTGGTGCCCAGTAAACATACCTATTAGATGTGGATGGCGATGACAAATGTTACCGGGGAGGATATCACAGGGACATGTTAACACATAGTTGGATTATCAGCCCAATTAGCTGTCACCTAGCAAGAAGCAGGGCTCAGGGGACAGGTACATTTGACAGGTAGTGGGTGGAGATGTGGAGAAGTGGGCCAGGGAAGGCAGCAGGGAGAGAGCACGGGCCCGGGGTGGGAGGATGAGGGTGCCAGGGACGAGAAGGCATGCCAGAGACCAGGCCAAGGTTCAGAGGCCAGCTTTCCGATGACTCCGTCTGACTGAGGCCCCACCACGGTCAAAGGCACCCCAGTCATCCTGGTGATGACGACAATGGTACCCAATGGGCAGCCTCCTCCAGCTGCATCAGACCCCTCTTCTCTGCACCCATAGAACCCTGAACTTGCCTCAGCGTCTGGCCATCTGTCCGCCTCCCAGATCACAAAATGATTTAAAACGAGGCAGTCTGATCCTAAGATCAGATGGATGGATGGATGGATGGATGGATGGATGGGAAAATAGGAGGATGGGGAGGAGAGAGGTGGTCAGATGTTGCAATGATAATTATCGTGGTCATATACAGTGATACCTCGAGATACGAGTTTAATTTGTTCCGTAACCTTGAGGCGTGGGAAACTATGAGATGCTCGAGTCAAGGTAAACTGGTGGGTCATGTGCAGCCGGCCGATCCACGCGATTACTCGTATCTCAAATGTTGCTCGTATTTCAAAGCAGAAATCGCTCGTATCTCAAAAATCTCGTATGCTAGGGTACTCATATCTCAAGGTGCCACTGTAAACCCATAGCCCGAGAAGATTTAAGAGAAGCATTACAGTCTAGCATAGACCCCAGGTCAGGCACCACGGTCCCAAAAGCCCCGCTCATGCATTGTCAGTAGTAGGGCATCTACTGGCCTTTACTGCCTACAGGGGAAGACTATCCTTCAGCACCCCACCTTCTCACCAGGAGACGCGCACAGCGCCCAGGATAGAGCCGTGCATATAGGCAGGGCCTAACAAATCTTCAATTAAACTCGACGAGGAGTAATGACTGAACACCTACTGTGTGCCCAGCACCGTCATTGGCTGACCAGCTGGCCGGCTGGCCGGCTTCCTCTGGCAGGCTGCCGGCCTGGCCAGTCGACTGACAGCATCCGTATCAGCTTACACAGCAGTTGGCGCTTCCTTCCCTGTAAATGCCCTTGTCTCCCCGGATAGAGGGAGAGTGTGATGATGACAGGGGTGGTCAGGATGATTTAGTCTCAGCTGGGATGCGCCCGGCCTGGGGAATTCTCGTTGTCATCAGGTGGCGACAGTTTATGGCCGTGGCTATTTAAACAGCTCGGCTATATGTTCCCACCGGCATCACAGAAAACGGCAAACAAGCAGATGAGAGGCGAAAGGGACAGTCTGATCTGTTAGGGGAAAGACGACTTGGGAGCGGCTGGCCCAGGAGAAAGAACAATATTGACACGGGTGTGACCTCAGGGTGTCCCCAGGGTTAATGACCGGGCCGACTCCCTCTGGTCACCCTCTAGAGTCCAAGAGAAAAGTGATCCTGAGTGTGTCCCCCGCTATTGTGGTTTAGGGGAAATAGTTTATCCTCTCAGGATGATAAAAGTAATACACCTCCGTTGGAGAATTCTGGGAAGTAGAAAAAAATAAAAAGCATCCATCAATCCTCATCCCAAAGAAAACACCATTGCCGAGACCGGTTTGGTTCAGTGGATAGAGTGTTGGCCTGCAAACTGAAAGGTCCCGGGTTCGATTCCGGTCGGGGGCATGTGACCTTGCTTGCGGTCACATCTCCAGTGTGGGGCGTGCAGGAGACGGCTGATCGATGTCTCTCTCTCATCGATGTTTCTAACTTTCTATCCCTCTCCCTTCCTCTCTGTGAAAAATCAATAAAATATATTTTAAAAAAAGAAAAGAGAAAACACCATTGACTTTCTCTTCCATCATTTTATTTTACATTTTTAATTTCATATATATATATATATATATATATACATATATATATATATATATATTTGCAAAACCCAAGATGATGATAATAATTGATAATAACTCTTAACTCTTATATATGCTAGGCATTGTTCTAAGTGCCTTACATGTATTAATTCATATAATCCTCCCAGCAGCTCTATGAGGTAGAACTATTACTGGGCCCATGTTACAGATGAGAAAACTGAGGTGCAGAGAGGTTAGCTCACCTAAGTTCGGAGCAGATCCGATTTCAAACCATTCCCCAGCCCTGTTCTCCCATCCTAGGTCCAACTTACATTCTCTTTTATGCCTTGAGCTATGACCTAAGCACATTCCCAATGCACAAACCGCAGAAACAACGCTTTGAATGGCTGCTAAAGGTTCTAAGGGGTGCGCTGCAGCTTGCTTACGCACTCCCCTATTTGGGGTACCTTTCTCCCTAACCTTCTGTGTTCTCCACCATCACCAGCACAGCGGTGAACGGAGCCACTGCCTCGCTCTGTTTCCTTCCAGGGAATAAGTTTCCCCCCACCCACCCCGCTGCCGCCACAGGAAGTGGGCCCAGCTCCTCAATAGGACTTGAAAGCAATGGCTCCAAGCCCCCAGCTCTCCACATTGCCCCCCTCCCCTCCCCGCAAGACAGAAAGATGGAGTCAGAACTCTCAGGAGACCCCCCTCCCCCCGACCCAAATATACCCACGCCTGCCTCGGGCAAGATAGGGGGGGGGGGCAGAGCACCTGTCCCCTGGACACCGGGGCAACACACCTACTCTCTCCCAGCCTCGTTCTCTTCCTGGTAAAACACCGATGCAAACCCTGCCTGCCCCCACTGGAAAGTTCTCTGTTAGGATCCGAAGACATAACTGTCATAAAAAGGCTTTGGAAGCTGGAAAAGAGCTCTCCATATGCATGAGGTTGTTATTATTATATTAATTCAAGAGCATCCCCTGAGGCCCGCTGCTTCCAGGCATTTGTGTGAAGCCCTGAGGACATGGAGACCAGCCAGAGAGGCCCCGTGCTGCCCCAGAAGCCGGCGCAGGCAGGGGGAGGAGGACGGGCCAGCAGTGACACACCGTGGGATGACTGCCTGGACTGAGGGAAGCATCCGGGCTGCAGGAGCCTCAGTGAGGCAGCTAATTCAGGCGGAGGAGACTCGGGGAAGGCTTCCTGGAGGAGGTGACATGTCAGCTGAGAGCTGGAGGAAGAGCAGGATTTGGCCAGATGGGTAGGGGTGAAAGGCTGAGAGAAGAGCATATGCAAAGGTGAAGACCCTTACAAAGAAGAACATCCTGGAGGGAAGGCATGGCCAGGGGGTAACAGGTTTGTAGAGAATTGGAAAGAGAGGAGGCCTGCAGTGTAGACCACACGCCCATCCGCTCTGTAATTGCCACTGATCCGGTAGCTATGAAAGGAAGGAGTGGGGGGGAGGGGGGACATGAGGAGGGCTGCACAATGCACTCCTAGGAAGGTGACTTCACTAGCACCCCTGTAGATGACGGAGCAGCATCCCCCACTTGACAGCCTGAGGGCACACAGCATTGTGGGTAGGAACCCACATGATGGGTGGGTGGGTGGGCCATGCTCCATAGGGCAGTACAGTCTGTAGAGGCCTCCCCCGAAGCCTCTGCCCACCTTCCCCCCCTCCCTCGAATTTGGCTCCATTGCACCCCAGTAGAACTACCTTAAAACTCACATTTGATGGCTCTCCAAGAGGCTCAGGGAAAGGACATACAGTGGTACCTCGAGATACGAGTGCCCTAACATACGAGATTTTGAGATACGAGCCGTCGAGCGAGCGATTTTTGCTTTGAAATACGAGCAACAGTTGAGATAGGAGTAATTGCGTGGATCGGCCGGCTGCACGGGACCCACCAGTTTACCGAGATTCTAGCGTCTCATAGTTTGCCACGCCACAAGGTTACAGAACGAATTAAACTCGTATCTCGAGGTACCACTGTACTATCACTGTTATCACCTTCCAACCCTTCCACCAATCTTCTCAGCACACGGGGGCTGCACCATTCTGTGTTACAGGGGTTCATGGTCCCATTTCACAGAGGGGGGCCAGGGAAGTGAAGCCATTATTGGGCCCCAGGTGGGTGCGTGCTTAGGGTTCCGGTTCACAGAGGCATCAGAGAGGCCGAGCTTGAAGCCCCGGACCGGTGATCTTGTACAATCAGCATTTCTTTCACCCTCCCTTTCACACGCATCTGTGGGTGCAGCGCTTCCGCTCCCTGGGCTGCGGGGAGGCCTGGCTGAGACGTGAGCCTAAAGCACGGAGCGTGGGGACCACACAGCAGCTCGGTGGTCATCAAACGCGAGCCTGGCTCTCCCCACACGCCCTGCCAGGACCCACTGGCCCGAGGCGGGACTTAGGTTGGACTGGATGTGAACTCTCACTGCACTCACAATCCGGGCACATTTTTGTGCTGACTGAGCGCTGGGTTTGGTCAGAGTCCAAGATGACCGTCCTCTCCAGCTCTGCAGGGACTCCAGGGAGATCCTCGGCCCCGTTGCCCTCTGGGTATTCAGAGATGCTCCCCCCCCCCCTGAGGTCCCTTTCTGCCAGTGATGGGCTCAGAGCCAGCCTCCTGGGCCGCAGAGAGACCACCAGGGCTTCCGGAGGCCTCGGCCCAAAAGCAAGGGAGTGAAAAGTCCTGCCGTGTCTCCAGGCAGGACCCCCAACTTCTCTGTGCCCTCCCCCCCATTTCTCCACAGCGGCAGGAGCTTCCTGGATCCATGAAATCCACAGCGGGTGGGGGTGATATATTTCCTCCTCGGCAAACACGGGGGGGAGGGGGCAGAAGCAGGTTTCTAGCTGTTCATCCGGAAAATAACACAATCGATAATATACAAGAATAAACTCTGTTTTGTGTACTCACGGTTGTGTACCTACTTCTGCCCCACCCCATATGCAGACACTGGTCTAGATGCTGGAAAGAGAGAGGAAAAAAAACACACATAAGACATTGCACTGGGGTAGTTTCCATCCTCTTGTGCCTCTGTTTTCCCATTTGTTAAGTGGAGATTATCATCGTCCTGCCTCGGGAGGTTGTAAGAATTAAATGAATGAAGCTAGGTAAAGCGCTTAGTAGGGGGGCTGGCACTTAGGAAGCGGCCCCCAAACCTCGGTTGTTAGGAGCGGTTTCGTTGCTCTTCTCCGGGGTTGGAGGATTAGATGGGGTCATTCAGGAAAAACATGGAAAAGATGGCCGCTGTTTCCTTCAAGGCCAGTCAACACAGCCATCCGCTTTCGGGAGCAGGAAACTGAGGCAGGAGAAGGGACGTCTCCTGCCCCAGGGCCCACCCTGGTTGGTGGGAAAGACCCTGGAGCTCACTCTAACCAGGAAGTCCCCGCCTCAGCACACGGGGCCGGACCATTCAGCGCTGCTGGGCTAGTAGCATCCCTGACCTCTTCCCACTAGATGTCAACAATCCAGCCCCTCCCCGCACACACGGTGACAACCAGGAATGTCGCCAGGCATTGCCAAAGGGCCCCTGGAGGGCAAATCTGCCCCTGTGGAGAGCGCTGCTCTTCACGGACCCTTGAGCTTCTATTTCGAGAACTTCCAGGATCTGACCCGAAGCCTCCTTCGCTGCAACCCTGGCAGCACCATAAACCCCTTATTCCAGCCACTCCTGGGGACCTGCCCTTCAAAGGCAGCCCCCAAACTGGCCAGGCCCTGCTCATGGTCTTCTCTACGCCAGGACTGCCCCTTGCACCCCACCCCCATCTCCAAGGCCCCGCCGAAGTCCCACCCGCTCACTGAGTGGTCTCTCGGCCCCGGACCTCGCTGTCTTGGGCCTTCATTTTGCATCATAACTAGTCGTGAACTCGCCTGTCCCTGCCTGCTTCCTTGTCCCTAATGTCCCCCCTGACTCCACACAGAGGCAACTTGAGGGCGGGGGCCATGCCTAACTCCTCCTTATGCCCCAGCACCCAGCACAGGCCAGGCACACCGGGCTGGCTCCTTGCTCTGTGCATGTGGCCTTTCACAGATGTGACCGCTGCCACCCAGCCTCTGGGGTGCCGGCCAAAGGCCCTCAGGCGTGGGAACCAGGCTGGGGTTCAGGTTCAGAGTCAAGAGTGTGAGCCACCCGAAGCCGGTTTGGCTCAGTGGATAGAGCGTGGGCCTGCGAACTGAAAGGTCCCAGGTTCCATTCCGGTCAAGGGCATGTACCTTGGTTGCGGGCACATCCCCAGTGGGGGGTGTGCAGGAGGCGGCTGACCGATGTCTCTCTCATCGATGTTTCTGACTTTCTCTCTCCCTTCCTCTGTAAAAAAATCAATAAAATATATTTAAAAAAAAAAAAAAAAAAGAGTGTGAGCCAGCCGAAACTGGTTTGGCTCAGTGGGTAGAGCATCAGCCTATGGACTGAAAGGTCCCAGGTTCGATTCTTGGTTGCGGGCACATCCCCATTGGGTGGGTGCGTGCAAGATTCAGCTGATTGATGTTTCTCTTTCATCGATGTTTCTAACTATCCCTCCCCCTTCCTCTCTGTAAAAAATCAATAAAATATATATATTTTTTAAAAAGACTGTGAGCCAGGCGCGGGCTGTTTCCACCTGCAGCGTGACCCATCCCCCGGGGCCTCAGTTTCTCACTCTGTGCAATGGGAGAGCAGAGTGTCCCTGATTGGAGGACCGCTGCGAGGGTTACCCAGTGCTGCTGACTCCTAACGCAGTGCTCCCCGGTCCAGGACGCCCCTGCCCACTGCCGAGGGCCTGACCCCAGGGGAGGACCCAGCCCCCCACCCCCACCCCCACCCCGCCCGCCGACAACCGGCTGGGAAGGCCCCGGGCGGCCGGGCGGAGGGCGGAGGCGGCGGGAGGCCGCAGCCGCCGTGAATAATTCAGCCGTCGCCGAGCCTGAGAGCGCGGCTCCGCGGGGATCGGGTTCGGGCGGAGGCGGCGGGGGCGGCGCCCTGCTCCCCGGGCCGCGGAGGGCGAGCACGGCCCCGGCGGCGGGGAGACGCGGCCCCGCTGCCAGCTCGCGGCCACGCCCCCCCTGGCGGGAGCTCCCGGAACTGCCCCGCGGGCCACCGGCCGCGCCGCCTCCGCCCCGCCGTCCCCATGGCAACCGCTGGCCCGGTCCAGGGTTCACGGCCAACCGGATCCTCGCCTCCCCGCCCCCTCGGGGGGACGGGCGTTTCGGGCTCCGCGCTGCGCCCGATGCTGCCAGACGCGGTGGAGAGCTGGGCGGCCCCCCGCCCCTCCCTGCGTGGGAGCCGTGGGAACGGGGGGCTCTGGGGTCGGCAGCCCCGGGTGTCATCCCAGCTCCACCCCGCGCTGTGCGACCCAGGGCGGGTGCTCCCCTGCCCCTTACCTGTAAAATGGGGGTACGGGGAGGGGGTGTTAATGATAGCAACCCCTCGTCGGGTGGTTGCGAACATTGAATGAAATCAACGCAGAGAGTAGAACACACACCGGCCTGGAGCGAGCACCTCAAAAACAGTATTTCCCACGTGGGGGAGTGGAACCCCAGGGAGGCAAGATACCTGGGGGTGGCACTCACCTGAGGGGTTACGGCACAGTTGGGAGTGGAATGCACTGGGCAGTCCATTCGGAGTCGCCCGCTGGGAAAGCTGGTGACACCTATTAGGACCCCCCAAGGGTTTCCTAAGCTTCCTGTGCACCCCTCTTCCTGACTCTGGATTCTCACTCTCATTGAATGGTCAACGACCAGGCAGTGAGGCCCCCAAAGCCCGAAAAGGCCTGGATTTAGCAAGCCCTGTCTCCCCAGTGCCCACGCCACCCACACCTGACAGACCGGTCCTGGAACAAACATGGATTTCATTAATTCATTGATCACTTAGTTGATTTCCTCTTCCCAAACACCCTTCCAAACCAAACTCTTTCATACCTTAACCACCCGCTTTCTGCCTTACAAGACACCCCTTTCCCTA
>PVJN01031878.1:0-24547 GCA_004026805.1 Lasiurus borealis | reverse complement strand
TCAAAAACATTCAAGAAGAAGGAACACTTCCAAACACCTTCTATGAAGCCAGCATCACCCTAATACCAAAACCAGATAAAGACAACACAATGAAAGAGAATTATAGGCCAATATCTCTCATGAACATAGATGCCAAAATCCTCAACAAAATTCTAGCAAATCGGATCCAGCAGTACATCAGAAAGATCATACACCATGATCAAGCAGGATTCATCCAGTAATGCAGGGATGGTACAATATCCGCAAATCAATACACGTGATACATCACACAAACAAATTGAGAGATCAAAATCACATAGTCATATCAATTGATACAGAAAAAGCATTTGACAAAATCCAACACCCTTTCTTAATAAAAACTATCAGCAAAGTGGGAATAGAAGGATCATACCTCAACATCGTAAAAGGCACATATGATAAACCCACAGCTAACATCATACTCAATGAGCAAAAACTAAAACTATTTCCCTTAAGAACAGGAATAAGACAGGGATGCCCACTCTCACTTCTCCTGTTCAACATAGAAATATTAGCCATTGCAATTAGACAAGAAGAAGAAATAAAAGGCATCCAAATTGGAAAAGAAAAAGTAAAGCTGTCCTTATTTGCAGATGACATGAAACTCTACATAAAAAACCCAAAGGACTCCATTCCAAAACTAATTGACTTAATTAATGAATTCGGCAATGTAGCAGGATACAAAATTAATGCTAAGAAGTCTGTGGTATTTCTATATACTCATAGTGAAATTACAGGAAGAGAGACTAAAAGAGCAATCCCCTTTACCATCGCACCAAAAAAATTAAGATACACAGGAAAAAACCTAACTGAAGTGGTAAAAGACCTATTTGTAGAAAACTACAAGACACTGAAAAAAGAGATAGAGGAAGATGTTAACAGATGGAAGAGCATACCATGCTCATGAATTGGGAGAATCAACATCATTAAAATGTCCATACTACCCAAAGCAATCTATAGATTCAATGCACTACCCTTTAAAATATCAACTACATATTTCACAGACCTAGAAAGAATTCTTCATAGATTCATCTGGAACAAAAAAAGACCACGAATAGCTACAGCAATTCTGAGAAAGAAGAATAAAATAGGTGGGATCTCAATACATGATTTCAAGCAATATTACAAAGCAACTGTTCTCAAAACAGCCTGGTACTGGCACAAGAACAGACATATAGACCAATGGAATAGAATAGAGAACCCAGATATCCACCCAAACCACTATGTTCAACTAATATTGGACAAAGGAGACATGAACATACAATGGAGTCAAGATAGCCTCTTCAATAAATGGTGTTGTGAAAATTGGTCTAATACATGCAAAAAAATGAAACCGGACCACCAACTTACACCAAATACAAAAATAAATTCAAAATGGATACAGGATTTAAACATTAGACGGGAACCCATAAAAATACTAGAGGAATCCACAGGCAGCACAATCTCAGATGTATGTCAAAAGAACTTCTTTACTGATACTGCTCCAAAGGCAAATGAAGCTAAAGAAAAAATAAATAAATGGGACTACATCAAAATAAAAAGCTTTTGCACAGCAAATGCAACCATCAACAAAACAACAAGAAAGCTCACTGTATGGGAGAACATATTTGCAAATGTTATTACTGATAAAGGTTTAATCTCCAAAATCTACAGCCAACTTATACAACTTAATGAAAGGAAGATAAACGATCCAATAAAAAATGGGCAACGGACCTAAATAGAACCTTTTCGAAAGACGATAGAAGGAAGGCCAAGAGACACATGAAAATATGTTTAAAGTCACTAATCATCCGAGAGTTGCAAAAAAATGACAATGCGATACCATCTTACCCAGGTCAGAATGGCAATCATCAACCAATCAATAAATGACAAGTTTTGGCGAGGATCGGAGAAAAAGATATCCTTGTGCACTGTTGGTGGGAATGCAGACTGGTGCAGCCACTGTGGAGAAGAGTATGGAGTTTCCTAAAAAAACTAAAAATGGATCTCCCATTTGACCCTGTAATCCCACCCTTTGGAATTTATCCTAAGAAATCACAAACACCAATCAGAAAGGATTTATGCACCCCTGTGTTCATAGCAGCATAATTTACAATAGCTACAATTTGGAAACAGCCTAGGTGCCCGTCAGCAGATGAGTGGATCAGAAAACTGTGGTACATCTACATAATGGAATTCTATTCTGCCATTAAAATAAGGACTTCTTACCATTTGCAGCAACCTGGTTGGAACTGGAGAGCCTTATGCTTAGTGAAATAAGCCAGTCAATGAGGGAGAAGTATCACATGATCTCACTCATTGGTGGATAATAAAGATCATTATAAACTGATAAACAAAAGGATAGATATAGAAGCAGTAAACAGACTGTGAAATTACAGTTGGAAGATAAAGGTTAGGTGAGGTAGATAAGAGATCAATCAAAGGACTTTATGCATGCATGTAAGTATGACCAATGAACATAGACACTGGGGGATTGGGGTATGCCTGGGAAGGAGGGGGGCAATGGGGAGATATGTATAAAAAATTAATTTAAAAAATCAAAAAAATTAAAATAACAAAAAACAATAAAAATAAAGATAGTCTTCCAATGGGGGGTGGGGCGGGAAGAGAAACCAAGATGCACCTAAACTTCTGCTTTGCACAACAATTTCGAAACTCCAGCTAAAATGCCGAACAGACATCCATGGCCACAGGATAGCTGGCTGAGTGGAAATTCTACAACTAGTAGGAAATAGAGGGGCTCACAGAGACTCAGAGGAGCTGCAAAAAGCTGAGGTACAGAGATAGGACCATGGAGGGTGTAGGTGATGGAGTGCCAGGCTGGCTTCCTGTAGTGGGAGGAATACAGAAACTCCTGACTACACTGAACCCCAGTTCTGGGTGAGACTCATATGGGGGGAGTCTGGACTTTCGAAAAAAGGGAGGAGTGCACGGAAACTCAGGGGAGCAGTGAAAGGCAGAGGTCTGGGGTGTGTACACTAGTGCGCACAGAGAGGACTGACTGCCGATTGTGCCACTGGCTTACTCTAACAGGAGCAAGACAGAACCTCCCAACTGCACTGACCTCAACTTCTGACTGCACTGAACCCCAGTTCTGGGTGAGACCCTGGAGGCCCAGTCTCATACAGGTTTCCAGAATGCATGGAAACTCAGGGGAGCCAGAAAAGCAGAGGTTGGACGTGTGCAAATGAGAGTGAGCACAGAGAGGACTTCAGTTTACCGAGGGACACTGAGACTCAGGGTCCACGTAGGGCAGGGCTGATGGGAAGCCAAGGTTGTCTGCTCAGCCCTGAGACTCTGCCCCATCCAAGCCAAGCACAGAGGCTTTTGCAATTTTGCAAGCCTTGTATCATAAGGTTGTCTCCAGCACAGAAGTTCTCCTGGTGTAGACACAACTGATCTTCACAACCAATTGCCTTGAAGGTCAATATCCCTCAGTGATACCAACAACAATCAAGACTTAACTACAAGAAGGCTGTACATACAGTCCAAAAAGGGGTGTACCAAGAGAGTCCATCTCAGGTAACTGGGGAGGTGGGGTACTGGGCCATATAGGACACCTAGCATGCAAAGCTACTCTACCAATTCAGGAAAACAGCAAACATTCAGAGATAAAGGAAGAGATCACAAACGAAAGAAATGGAGGAAAACAAACCACTGGATATAGAGTTCAAAACCATGGTTATAAGTTTTTCAATAATTTCCTGGAAAATATGGATAAATTTATCAAGATGCAAGAGGAGATGGAAAAGGACCAACTAGAAATTAAATATACACTGACTGAAATAAAAAAAAATATATACAGATACCTAACAACAGAGTAGAAGAACACAAGAATCAAGTCAAAGATTTGAAATATAAAGAAGCAGAAAACACTCAACTGAGAAAGAAAAAAGAATCCAAAAATGTGAAGAGAGTGTAAGAAGATTCTGGGAAAACTTCAAGTGTAACAACATCTAAATTATGGGGTACCAGAAGAAGAGAGAGAGCAAGATACTAAAAACCTATTGGAAGAAATAATGACTGGAACCTTTCCCCACCTGATGAAAGAAATAGACTCATAAGTCCAGGAAGCGCACAGAACCCCAAACAAAAGGAATCCAAAGAGGGTCACACCAAGATACATCATAATTAAAATGCCAAGAGCAAAAGACAAAGAGAATATTAAAAGCAGCAAGAGAAAAACAGTTCATTGCCTACAAGGGAGCATCCATATGAATGTCAGCTGATTTTTCAACACAAACTATGCAGGCCAGATGGGAGTGGCAAGAAATATTCGAAGTGATGAATAGTAAGAACCTACAACCAAGATTACTCTACCCAGCAAAGCTCTCATTCAGAATTAAAGGTCAGATAAAGTGCTTCACAGATAAGAAAAAACTAAAAGAGTTCATCAACACCAAACCATTATATGAAATGCTGAAATGTACTCTTTAAGGAGAGAAACAAGAAAAAAAAAAGTAAAGATAAAAATTATGAGCAACAAATACATATCTATCAAATAGTGAATCTAAAAATCAAGTGAATAAAATATCTGATGAACAGTTTATATGAATATAATAGAATCAGGGTATAGAAAGGGAATGGACTGACAATTCTCAGGGGGATAGGGGTGTGGGGGGTGTAAGGAGAGACTGGAGAAAAATCGAATACCTATGGATAAGGACATGGGGAGGAGCTAAGCTATGGGGGAAAAAAGAGGAACAGTTGTAATAATCTGAACAATAAAGATTTATTAAATTTAAAATAAAATAAAACAAAACACTAGTAAACTAAAACTGGCAAAGCCCAGCTGGTGTGGCTCATTTGGTAGAGCATCTTCCCATGCACCAGAAGGTCTCATGTTCCATTCTGGTTCATGGTACATGCCTGGATTGTGGACTCTATCCCCAGTGGGGGGCTTTCAGGAGGCAGCAGATTGGTATTTTTCTCTCATTCATGTTTCTATTTCTCTCTCTCTCTCCTCTTCCTTCTTCCCTCTAAAATCTATAAAAACATATATTTAAAAAATCTGGCAAAGCTTTAAAAATGACCAAATAATATTTATTTCTGAAATGTGAAATACTTTTTTAAAATGTAAAAATATGATTCACCACGTTAATACATTAAATGTGAAAAGCTATAAAATTATCTTAGTATATGCAGAAAAAGCATTTGAGATTAAATGATGGACATATATTATTTATACTAATAATAGCCTAGGGCCATCACTACTGGAACAGACAACCAAACACCTGGGTCTTGGTGGCGGCAGTGATGGTGGCTGCAGCCGGAGACAAACTTGGGTCCCAGGAGTGGCAGTTAGAGGAGACAGGCCTGGGTCCATCACCAGTTAAAGAGCATCTCAGGGTGATGACCATCACCTTAGCAGAACTCAAGAAGGTCGCCTGGCCTGGCCTGGCCCCTCCTCCATGTACACTGCAGAAGACAGACAGGGATGCCTAAGAGGCTGGGTCCATGATGCCCCATCCCTACTCTATTCCCCTGGCCTCCTTCACCTGTGGGTCCCACAGGAGATAATGTATGAGAGCCCTTACTCTGCTACCTCTTACCACTGCCTCCGGCCATCCTCAGCACACAGGCATATCGGCTTCAAACTTGCCCTACTCACTTCCTCTCACCCTCTACCAGGGTCTCTGCTGTGGATGTGGCCTTTAGAATCCAGGGCTTTGAAGTTTTACAACAGAGCTGGGGTGGGAAAGGGTAAATAGCACCAAAGATGGCTATTATGGCCACCCTTCTCTGCCTCAGCTTGACCAATTAGTTCAGCCTCAGAAGTGGCACTCAGAGGGGATCCCTACTTCCCCAGCAGTGGCTCTAGGAGTTCAGCCCCAGTGTCAACCTCTCTCTCCCCCTTAGCCCTCCCCACAGATGGTGCTTGCTGCAGCTCTGCATGCCTTACTTAACCACCCCTTCCTTCCCTGTTCCTACAAAGGAGGCTGCATCTTTGTATGTTATATTCATATAAACTTTTTTTGGGAAAAAAAAATGACCAAGAGAATGCCCCAGTCAATGTCTGGGGTCTGGCTCAGGAGAACAGAGAGAAGGGAGAATATCATAAGTTGGCCAATGTGAAGATATTTCTGAGTGACTGCCTGGCATGTGATAGTTGTGTGACTGCAGAGGAAGGAATCCAGATTGCTCAGTAGAACACCAGGGACTTCTTCCGTGTTTTGAACCATTGTTTTGGTTTTCAGAATTCCCTGCTCCCTATCTGTTAGCTCCCTCCCTCTGAGGGCCCTGTCATCAACCATTACATGATTGCAACTGGAATATTATAACTTGAGAGGATTGTCCCAAAGTATATATCCTTTTATCTGAAGATGAAAAAAATCCCGAAGAACAAGAATGGAGACAGACTACTGTCCTTTAGGCTTTAAAAAAAACCAGAAGTGCCCTGAGAAGAGCTGCGAATTGGTTCTGTCTACACTCCTTAGAGAGATTGGATGAGGAAATGGCCCCGTTTGGCCCTGACTTTACCCATTTATGTTACTCTTGAAGATGTCTTTGCCACAATGTGAACAAATTACCACTTTTGGAATAGAGACTCATAGGAAAGTCTGCATTCCCAATTTTTCTTGAAACAGATCTATGTTCTGCAGCTGTGGCTACTGACCTGAGACCAGTCACTGGGAATCAGGGGACACTGGAGTGGAAACTCCCTATTGCCCTTTTACATTCAGGGATTTAACTGAACTCACTTTGGTGGAGCCCTGGCAAGGGTGAAAAGTGTCACAGATGGAAGGATGGAGAATGGAGAGGCAGACACTCTGCTCGATCCCGCCCTAAGTAGGATCAGGGAGATGAAGGCCAACCCGCCCCACGGGTGAGATAGCATCTTTTGTGTCCATATCTCACCCTGTGGGCCTAGCCACTCCCCTCAGCTCTGGCCATCCCTCTGTGTTCCACGACAGCATGCTCTGCCCTCACATGCTGTTCACCCTAAATGAGAAGAAAGAGAGCAGTTGGCCCACAGACAACTACACAGAAAGATAGGGCTCATGGCTGGTGAACACAGTGGTGGTGGTGAAAGCCTGTTTTACCTCCATGGCAGTGCTAAGGAGCAGCCAGCTGAGTGGTAAGGAGCAGCAATCAGGCAGGCAGTAAGGAGTGAGGGGTCCCAAAGTGTGAGAGGGATTTCCAATTGTTGGCTTAGCCCTGTTTCCATGAGGAATGGGCCTAAGCTGGCAGACAGATGTACCCAGAGGGATCCTGGACTGCAAGAGGGTTCAGGCTGAGCTGAGGGACCTCCTACAAGAGCTATTATTCCTTTGTTGATCTCACCCATCCCCCCAAACCTAGCTGGCCTAGTACAGGCTAGCACCAAATATGTGCTCTCCATTAACCTGGCCTGCATAGATCACCCAGCATTGGTGATTCCCAGGGACCCCTTCCCATACACATCCTCTTCAGTGGGAGCCTGAGTTTGTGCTCCAAATTTTATTAAAGGACTGCAAATACCACACAAGTGGTGCCTGCCTTTTGCCTATACTCTACACACTCTCAAAGGTCTACAAACTATACATAGCAGTAGCTGGCCTCAGTACATTGCAGCTTCTACCAAGTGGCCCTGAGTCAAACATAAGCAGGGATAGGTCTCAACTTGCAATGTAATTCCCAGCACATGGCCTCAAACCTGGCATTAGTGGTGGCTAATCTTGAAGTGTAATGTAGCTCCTAATAAGTAGCCACAGGCCCAGCACAACTGATGGCTGGCCTCAGTTCATACTATAGTACCCATCAACGGGTCTGAAGCCTGGCAAAAATGGCAGCCAAACTAGTCCCTCCCAGGGTCCCCCAAACACAAGAAAAGACAACAACTAACTGCAGATCACTTTGTACCTCTTATAAAAGAGCTTCAAGCCATGCATAAGTGCTAGACAAACTTGGCCTAGACTGAAGCCCCTCACAAATGTTCCAGCCCAAACATACTTGGAGACCAGCTTGAAACTGCATATAAATAGCTCCACAACCAACACAATGGAGAAGAAGAGTCCCTCTAAAGCATATTACTTTCTGTGGGGTCAGGCCCTGCCCAACAAATTATGTGCCCTGTTTATGGCCAGCCCCCACAGCCACAACACCATCCACTGATGTACCAGCAGCAATAGAGGCCCATCTACAACAGAAGGACACACACACATTCAGGAGGCAACCAACCAATCAATGTGTCTCGCTTATTTCTCTTTCTCCCTCTCTTTCTTCCTCCCTCCCTTGTTACTCCCTTCCACTTTCTCTAAAAATCAGTGGAAAATAGCCTCAGGTGAGGACTAAAAAATGAAAGGAAGAAATAATGACTGAAAACTTCCCTAACCTGGTGAAGGAAATAACATACAAGTCCAGAAAATGCAGAGAATCCCAAACAAGATGAACCCAAGGCCCATACCAAGACACATCATAATTAAAATGCCAAAAGTTAAAGACAAAGAGATAATTTTAAAAGTAGCAAGTGAAAAGTAGTTAGTTACTTACAAGGAAGCACCCGTAATTGTCAGCTGATTTCTCACAGAAACTTTGCAGGTCAGAGGGGAATGACAAGAAATATTCAAAGTGATGAAAGGCAAAGATTTACAACCTAGAATACTCTACCAAATAAACTATCATTTAGAATAATAAAAAAAAAGTTTCCTAGACAAAAAAAAAAAAAAACCTAAAGAAGTTCATCTCTATAAAACCAGGATTACAAGAAATGTTAAAGGAACTTCTTTAAGAAGGAAAGAAAAGATAAAAAAGAAGTAAGAAAATATGGGGAGGGAAGATCTCATTGACAAGGTAAAACATGTAGTAAAAGCAGTGGATCAATCAATTATTAATCTAGTACAAAGGTTAAAAGATAAAAGTAGGAAGATCATGTGTAACTACAATAAATTAAGGGATACAAAAAAATACACAAAAAATGAATTTGTGCACTGGTGGCTCCCTCAACCTAGCCTGCAGATTGTGAGAGGGCACAGGCCAGGCCAAGGCACCCCACTGATGCATGACTGGGATCAGGGAGGGACCATGGGAAGGCTCCAGGGGATGTCCAGCCTGTCTCACCCAGTCCCGATTGGTGGACCTCAGCAGCAAGCTAATCTACTGGTGGTGAATGCATGTCTTAGTGACTGGTCAAACAGTTGAAAAATCAATCAGACACTTAACATATTAGGCTTTTATTATTTAGGATTAAATTTATTGGGGTGGCATTGGTTAATAAAAATATGTAAATTTCAAATGTAGAATTCTATAATATCTCACCTGTATATTGCATTGTGTGCTAACAACCCAAAGTTTAGTCTTTCTTTGTCACCATATATTTGACCACTTTTATCCTAATCATCTTCCCCCAATCCTCCTTGCCCTCTGGTAACCTTTATACTGTTTCAACATGTCTATGGGTTTGTTTATTTTGTTAATTTGTTTCTTGTTTTCTGTTATATAGCCCACATATGAGTGAAATCATATGGTTCTTGTCTTCTTGTCTTTTCCATCTGACTTATTTCACTTAGCATAATATTCTCAAGATTGATCTAAGTTCATAATTGGCAAGCATTTCATCCTTTCTTATGGCTGAATATTACTTTTTGTATATATAAACCACATCTTCTTTATCCAATCATTCACCAAGAAACACTTAGGTTGTTTCTTTTCTGGGCTACCATGACTAATGCTGCAATAAACATGAACATACATATTATCTTTATAAATAAATGTTTTCAAAATTTTCAAGTAGGTACCCAGAAGAGGAATTGCTACAACATATGGTAGTTCTAAAATTGTAGAGATTTAGTGTGTTAGAACTGAAGCAACGGTCAACTTAAAATAAACTACTCTAACGATAGTGTGGTATACATGAAGCACATAGTAACCATAAACCAATCCTATAAAATAAAAGCGAAGGTGGCATCACATGATACTGTGATAAGATGGCCACCCCCACATCATCATAAGATGGTCACCACAAGATGGCTGCTTCCAAGTCATCACAAGATGGCTGCCACAAGATGGTCACTACAAGATGGCCAGCAGGAGATGGCAGTTGGGGGTGAACAGGCCAGCAGTGAAGGGAAGCTGGGGGCAAACAGGCCAGAGAGGAAGGCAGTTGGGACAATCTGGCCTGCAGGGGAGGGCAGTTGGGGGTAATCAGGCTGGCAGAGGAACAGTTAGATGTCAATCAGGCCAGCAGGGGATCATTTAGGGGGCAATCAGGCAGGTACACAGGCGAGTGGTTAGGAACTAGCAATCTTGGATTGTAAGAGGGATGTCCTCAACTGCTAGTCAGACATCCCCCAAGGGTTCCCAGATTGGAGAGGGTACAGGTCAGGCTGAGAGACACTATGCACCAGGCCTCTAATAATCTATAAAAGACATATAAGAAATAAAGTGGAATCACTTACATAACATTATAGAAAGTCATCCACGTACCATAGAAGACAGCAAGAGAATAAGAACAGAGAAAAAGAATAATGATAGCTCAGCAAGTGTTGCTCAGAGATTGAGCATCTACCCATAAGCCAAGAAGTCCCTGGTTCAATTCCTGGTCAGGGCACATTCCTGGACTGTGCACACCCTTATGGGGTGTGCAGGGGGGAAGCAAGAGACAGCCAACTGATGATGTTTCTTTCTCATCAATGATTCTATTTTATCCTCTTCCTTTCCTCTCTCTTTAAAAAAAAAAATCAAAAACATATTTTTTAAAAATCAGAAAATAATCAATAAAATGTCAATAACTATATACCTATCCATAAATACTTTAAATATAAATAGAATAAATATTACAGTCAAAAGACATAAAGTGGTCTGGCCTGGATGTCTCATTGGTTGAGCATCAACCTATGAACCAGGAGGTCACAGTTTGATTCCTGTCAGGGCACATGCCAGAGTTTTGAGCACAGTCTCCAATGAGGGACATGCAAAAGGGAGCTGATCAATTATCCTCTCTCATCATTGATGTTTCTCTCTCTACCTGTCCCTTCCTCTCTAAAATCAATAAAAAAAATTATTAAACTCTCAGAAGAGTAGAATTAGAGGGACATACTTCAACTAAACAAAGGCCATATCTGACAAAGCTACAGCTAACACAATACTAAATGCTAAGAAGTTAAAAGCTTTTTATTTACAACCAGGAACAAAATAAGGATGTCCACTTTCACCACTTTCATTTAGCATAGTACTGGAAGTTCTAGCTACAGAAAACAAACAAGAAAAAGAAATAAAAGCTGCCGAAACCAGTTTGGCTCAGAGGATAGAGTGTCGGCCTGTGGACTGAAGGGTCTCAGATTCGATTATGGTCAAGGGCATGTATCTTGGTTGCGGGCACATCCACAGTAGGGGGCGTGCAGGAGGTGGCTGATGGATGTCTTTTTCTCATGGATGTGTCTAACTTTCTATCACTCTCCCTTCCTCTCTGTAAAAAATCAATAAAATATATTAAAAAAAGAAAAGAAATGAAAAGTGATAAATTGAAAAGGAAGAAGTAAAACTATCATTATTTACAGACAACATGGTACTTTATATAGAGAACTCTAAAGATTCCACCAAAAAGACTATTAGAATAAATAAATTCAGTAAATTAGCAATATACAAAATTAATACTCAGAATATGGTTGCATTTTTATATACTAACTAGAGGCCTGGTGCATGAAAATTCATGCACTTGGGAAGGAAAGTCCCCTAGCCCGGCCTGCACCCTCTCATAATTTAGTATCCCTTGGGCAGGTTCCTTAGGCCTGGCCTGAGACTAGGGCCTATCAGGGCTTTCCTTCCCTCGGCTACAGGCAGCTGGTCCCATTCCCACCTCTGCCACTGCTTGCCATCTGGGCAGCACTGCCGTCCCTTCCCTGCCACCGGTGGCCTCTCTCTGCAGGTGATAGGTGTGGGGTGCGATGGCTTGGCTGGCCAGGGTGTCCCTCTATGGGGTGATCTCTGGCTGGCTGCACAGCTGCCACAGAGTTGCCACTAGTGGCCTGGGCCTCCCTCTTTTTTGCTCGGAGGCGTGACCAGCCCTGCAAAGGGCCCTTTGCCTACCTGATCACCCCTAACCACTGGTCTGCCTGCCTGGTCACCTCTAACCACTCTGCCTACCTGCCTGGTCATCCCTAACTGCTTGCTTGAGGGAGGGGCCAGCCTAGTGAGGGGCTGTCTGCCTACCTGAGTGCCCCTAACTACTGGCCTGACTACCTGATCATCCCTAACTACTGGTATGCCTACTTGATCACTCCTAACCACTCTGTCTGCCTGATCACCCCTAACTGCTTGCTTGGGTGTGGGGCCACCTTGACAAGGAGCTGTGGTGGTTCTGGTATCTGGTTGTTCTGGTCGTTCTGCTCATGGTGGCTGGCCCTTTATTATATAGAATACCAAACTATCAGAAAGAGAAAAAAACAAAAAACAGTCCTACTTACAATTGCATAAAAAATAGCTCAGAATATATTTAACCCAAGGATGTAAAAGAACTAAACTAAAAATTCTATAAGACATTGAAGAAAAAAGTTAAAGATAACAAACTTTTAAAAAAGATAACAAACTTTAAAATTTATAATAACAAAAGCATGATTATATATTAAAAACAGTTCCTATTTTTCTCAATACATCAACATTGAACATGTTTCACACAAAAGGAGATACTCCTAAGGTAACTAGTTTTTTTAAAAAAAATAAATTTATTGGGTGACATTGGTCAACATGAACATGTAAATTTGTGGTGTGGGTTTTTATGTTACAAGATCTGTATATTGTACCATGTGCCTACCACCCAAAGTCAAATCTTCTCCTGTTATATATATTAAGACCCCCTGCTTCCCTCATCCCCATAAGGTGACTAGTTTTGTAAACCACCACCAATCATTTAGCATTCTTTCATATACTATTTACCATGTGACATGAAATTATTTTTATTATTATTTTGAATATATCATATAACATATGAACATGTCATAAATCAGAAAATACCTTAAAGCCAATTCAAACATATAATTATTTCAAAGATTTTTAAAAGAACCTAAAGTAAAGGGTTACACTAGGTAGAATGCCATGACTTGAAGTACAGAAATAAAAATCAAGTAATTGATTTCCATATTTACAATTTATGAGAGATCAGAGTACTAAAATAGTAGTCACTGACTGTGACATGGTTATTTCTTTTTTACCCTGGTCCAGATCTTCTTATAACACTGCCAGCAGCACAAACCTCGGCTGGCCCTGGTTACCTGAGCAGCCACTATCTGAGACTTGCCTGCACCTTGGGCTGGCCCTGGGTGGCTCGGGGCTGAAGGGATTGGGGGACTCTGGAGGCAGGCACAGAGTGGCCAGGCCAGCCTGAGGGTTGGGCCTGGCCTTGCTACACGCCTTCTGCCCTTGCAGGGCTGAGGTGACTAGGCACCGAAATTTTGTGGCTGTGGGTGCCACCATCATTAAGGGTAGGGAAATCAATTAGCATATTCCCTCCTTTTGGTTGTGTGCACTGCCATCTTAGAGGGTGAGGCAGTCAAATAGTATATTCCCTCCTTATTGGCTGTGGGCATCGCCATCTTTGCAACAATGTGAGAGTCAATGAGTATATTCCCTCTTTATTAGATAGGATCTCTTTCTCCCTTGGTATGAGTCATCTTCTTATTTACTAGTTTTCCCTGCATGTAACTTAATTCTTTCCTAACATTATTCCTAGCAAGTGATTCCTTTTCTGTTTCTCTATGTTTATTTTGTCTTATTTACTTTTTTCATATTTATCTCTACTATCTGACTAATCCCTTCAAACAAAACTTATTTATTTATTGCTTACTTAATTACTGTTTTTCTTTGCATCTCCCCTCCTCTTTCCTTACTTTTCCTTACCTTTTCCTCCACCCTAAACACATTCATCCTAGTCTGGAAGCTCCATGTCTTGTTGGAGTCATACAATAAATTTATCTTTTATATATAAGCCTAACTATTGGTATCCTATATAATAAAAGTCCAGCCACCAATAATCCAATACAGAATAGTGCAGGGCACTAGTAGGGGCTAGTATATATGTTTTAATGAATAAAATTAATTAATAGTATATCTTCATTTCAGATCAAATGTATCTTCACTTTATAACATCCAGATTGTTTGTATCTCTTATCCAGATCACCCCTAACCACTTCCTAGGTGATTTTGAACAACTATCATCTTCCTTATTGATGACAAAATCTCTTAAGGTCACATTCATCACCAAATCTTCCAAAACCTAGCATATTCCATTGCATGTAAGAGGTACTCAGTAGGCCAACTAAATTAATTAAAAATTCCTAGAGAAAAAAGAAAGAAAGAAAAGGAGGAAGGAAGGAAGAAAGGAAGGAAGGAAGGAAGAAAGGAAGGAAGGAAGGAAAGAAGGAAGAAAGAAACAGAGAAAGAAGGAAAAAGGGCCTCTAGATGCTAAAGCAAGCTGTTCCTAGATAACTTTTAAGTCTAATTCTTATCATTTTGAGCTCTCCCTAGATAAATTCCTCAGAGAGTTTTCAAGTCTACCTAGTTCATTGTTACAAGCCAACTTTTAGTGATATCTACCTACAGTAATCTAGCTTGTTTATTCAGCTACTGCAAGGCACTGGGCTAAGTCACGAGGGATAGTAAGGTGAGTAAGTGCCCAGCTGAACATCCCCAGTTCAATTCCTGATCAGGGCACATGCCTGGGTTGTGGTCTTGATCCCGAGGAGGCAGCCAATTAATGTTTCTACCTCTCTATCCCTCTCCCTTCCTCTCTCTAAAAATTAATAAGAACATATTTTAAAATTAATTAGTTAAAATTAATTTTAAAAGGTGATTAAAACACTTTCTCTCCTGGGGAAGCTCAAAATCTGATGGGGGAGGCTGACAGTGATGTAATAATGGAATGCAATATAAAAAAATCTTATAACTAAATAATATATGAGCCGAAACCAGTTTGGCTTAGTGGATACAGTATCAGTTTGTGGACTGAAAGGTCCCAGGTTCGATTCCAGTTAAGGGCATGTACCTTGGTTGCGGGCACATCCCCATTAGGGAGCGTGTAAGAGGCAGCTGATCGATGTCTCTTTCTCATTGATGTTTCTAACTCTCTATCCCTCTCCCTTCCTCTCTGTAAAAAAATAAATAAAATATATTAAAAAAAAACAAAAATGAGAATGATGAGGAAAAAAAAATAATATGAGCCTTGTCTTGTTTTGCTCAGTGGTTAGGGTCATCCAAAGGGTCTTGGGTTCAATTCCTGGCCAACTGCATGTCTCTCAGTTGCACTTTCAACCCCTGACACCCGTTGGGGTGTATTCTGGAGGCAACCAATCTATGTGTTTCTCTCATATCTATGTTTCTCTCTCTCTCTTTTCCTTTCTTCCTCTCCTCCTTCCTTTTCACTCTCTTTAAAAGTCAATGGAAAAAATATCCTGGGGTGAGGTTTAAAAAAGAAATATATGATGCAGTTGAGTGAGGAATAGAGAGTGACAGATCAACATTCCTGGGGAGATCAAGAAAGCATCTTGAGCTCAGTTGGTGTGGCTCAGTGGACTGAGCATTGTCCCATGGACCAAGATAACCTGGGTTTGATTCCTGGTCAGAGCACATGCCCAGGTTGTGGGCTTGATCCCCCAAAGGATGTGTGCAGGAGGCAGCCAATAAATGTGTTTCATCAATGTTTCTATCTCTCTTACACTCCTTCCTCTCTGAAATCAATTTTAAAAATATATTTTTTTTAAAAGAAGGCATCTTAAAGAGACAGTTGACCTTTAGTTTAATCTATTTTTAATTTTATTTCTCATTTAATTTTTGGATGAGCTAAGATATGCACATAGTTCAAAACTTCAAAGAATAGAAAGATAATACAAACAACAAATGCTGGTGAGAATGAGGAACAACAGGTTCTCTCATTCATTGCCAATGGAAACTCAAAATAGTACTACAGTCACTCTAGAAGGCAGTTTAGCAGTTTCTTACAAAACTAGACCAACTCTTACCATACTATGCAGCAATTGTGTCCTTGGTATTTACTTAAATGAGTTGAAAATGTAAGTCCACACTAAAACCTACACAGGGGATGTTTATAGCAGCTTTATTTATAACTAGAGGCCTGGTACATGAAATTTCTGCAGTTGGGGGAGGGGTCCCTCAGTTTGACCTGCTCCCTCTCATAGTCCCTCAGGGGATGTCCCACTGCCACAGAGGTGGGAGATGATTCTACTACCGCCACTGCACTCACCAGCCATGACCCCAATTTCTGGCTGTGGGGCACTGTCCCCCTGCCTTGAATGGGTTTGCGCTGAAACTGACTCTACGACATCCCCTGAGAGGTCCTGGATTGCAAGAGAGCACAGGCAAGGCCAAGGGACCCCACTGTTGCACAACTGGGGCTGGGGAGGCACATGGGAGGTTGACCAGCCAGGGAGGGCTCCAGTGTGAGTCCAGACCATCTCACTCAGTTCCATTTGGCCAAACCTCAGTAGCAAGTTAACCTACAGGTTGGAGCATTTGCTCTCTTGTGGTCAGTGCATATCACAGTAACTGGTTGATCAGTCGACTGCCCCAGGTGGTCAGTGAATGTTATAGCAAGTGGTTGAGAGGCCTTAGCATATCATTAGCATATCACGCTTTGATTGGTTGAATGGATGACCAGATGACCGGGCACTTAACATATTAGGCTTTTATTATATAGGATTGCCAAAACCTTGAAAGCAACCAAAATGTCCTTCAATAGGAGAATGGATAAACAAATGTGTTATATCCAGACAAAGAATATTATTTCACACAAAAGAAATAACCTATCAAGCCATGAAAAGACATGGGAGAAGCATCAATGCATATTACTAAGTGAAAGAGGCTTATATAAAAAAGATAAATATTGTATGACTCCAACTATATGACATTCTGGAAAAGCCAAACTATGGAAAGAAGCTAAAAGACCAATGATTACCAGAGGTTAGGGAAGAAGAAGGGATGAATAAGCATAGTACAATAGATTTTTAGGAAAGTGAAACTATTCTGTTTTATACTATGACTAGAGGCCCAGTGCACAAAATTTGTGCATGGAGGGGGGCTGTCCCTCAGCCTGGCCTGCATCCTCTCCAATCTGGGCTCCTCAGGGGATGTCTGACTACCGGTTTAGGGACAGGCCTAAACCGGCAGTCAGACATCCCTTTCGCAATTCAGGACCACTGGCTCCTAACTGCTCACCTGCCTGCCTGCCTGATTGCCCCTAACGGCTTCTGCCTGACAGGCTGATCACCCCCTAACTGTTCCCCTGGCAGCCTGATTGCCCCCAAATGCCCTCCCCTGCTTTGACCTGCCTCCTCCACCAGGACCTGCCTCTTCTGTGCAAGGCGGTAGAGATGCTGGGAACAGTCTCCTCCATACCACACAGAGCCAAGGGACCCCCAAACTTCACTGCATGAGGTGGCCACTGGGCTCCGCCTTCACTGTGCACATGGCCATCTTGTTATGGCCCTCTTGTGATGCCACGTAGGCTATCATTAGTTATATAGTGGATACATGATATTATACATTTACCCAAACTCATCAAATGTACAACAGCAAGAGTGTGCCCTCGTGTAAACTATAGATTTAGAGAGATGATGTATCATACATGTTCATCAACTATAACAAATATACTACTGATTTTGGGATTTTGATAAGGGGGGAGCTGTAATGTGTTATGGGATATATAAATATGAGACGATGTACTTTCTGCTCAATTTTGCTGTGAACCTAAAAGTTCTCTTTGAAAAAGTAAAGTATATTTTAAAAGAATGTAAAATGAAAAGTATCATTCTCATCCTCAAGCCCTGGTTGCTCAGGGCTCTTCTCCACAGGCACAAATGTTTCTAGTTTCCTGAGTATGTTTCCAAGGAATATTAGACATCGAACCTATAAATACAATTGTTCTTTGTTTTCCTCAAATGGCAATGTACTGAACATTCTATTTGATACCTTATTTTTCTCACCTAAGAATATACTTTAGAGATTTTTCCATATTGGGACAGAAAGAACATTCTTTTTTATAGCTCTACTGGAGGCCTTGTGCATGAAATTTGTGCATGGGCAAGGCCCTCAGCCCAGCTTACACCCACCCTCTTGCAATCTGGAACCCCTTGGGGAATATTTGATTGCTGGATTAGGCTCAATCCCACTCTCACAATCCAAGACCACTGGCTCCTAACCACTTGCCTGCCTGCCTGTCGCCCAGCCTGACAGCCCCTAACACCTCTTCCTGCCTGCCTGATCACCCCTAACCACTCGCCTGCCTGTCTGATTACCCCTGATCGACCCTAACCATCTATGCCTGGGCCCCCACTGCTGCGGCTTCATTACAAAGGTCATCTGGAAGGACTCCCAGAATGTCATCCAGAAGATCGATTGGCTGTCCAGTCTAATTACCACATTATGCTTTTATTATAGATAGCATTGTAAGAATGAAAAATAATTTATTTAATCAGCCTCCTATTAATGAACATGGAAGATGTTTCTAATTTTTTGTTGTTACAAATAGATACAATGAATATATTGTACCAATGTTATTTTGAAAATAGACACATATATTTATAAAACTAAAGTCCTTAAAATGGAATTGGTAGGTCAAAGAATATGTGCATTTTTAATTTTAATATATATTACCATATTTTCCTTTATATGGAATTGTACCAAAATGAACTTCCTTTGGCAAACTATGACTAAGAGAGACTCAGCAACCAGCATTATGCTATATAGTTTTAATTTACATTTCTTCTGAGTTAAACATATATAAATATTTGAATGCCACTTGTATTTCCTTTTCTGTGAGCTGTTTACATCATTTGTTCATTTTTCTACTGAATGTTGCTCATTTCCTTACTGATTTGTGGATACTGATAATATGCTAAGGAAATTAAGCCTTTTCTTTAATATTTGTAAATATTATTCTTAGCTCATTTGTCCTGAACATGTATCAAGTAGTTTTTGCCACTTAGATTTTTAAAATACATTTGGATTCATCAATGTATTCTTTTATGGCTTCAATGTTGTTGTTTTTTGTCATAGAAAGATCTTATCACTAAAGGTGATTAAAAATTCATAAAAATATAACACTAATTTGTGAGAGTACTAAGTTTTACATTTTATTTATTTATTTATTTATTTATTTATTTATTTATTTATTTATTTATTGTTAATCCTCACCTAAGGTTATTTTTCCATTGATTTTTGTTGTTGTTGTTGTTTAGAAAGAGTGGAAGGGCAAGGGAGAGACACACAGAGAGAAACATCAATGTGAGATATATACATAAATTGGTTGCCTCACACACACAGAGCCTGGATGGAGCCTGCAACCAAAGTAAGTGCCCTTGAGTGGAATTGAAACCAGGACCTTTCAGTCTGAAGGCCAACACTCTACCCACTGAGCAAAACTGGCTAGGGCTATTTTATTTATTTTTAATTTCTCATGTTTCAAGGCAAAAAATATAGCTGCACTTTTTCTTTTATTTTTTTAGCTTATTTCTCTCATACCATCCCTACTGATGCAAGATGCCACTTTTATCACTTTTATTTTATACTAAATTCTTGAGAGTCCAATTTCATGCTTTCTATTTCCTCATTAAATTTTCTGACTCATCATGATCCAGTATCACACTTGTTGGGTCTGAGCTTCTCTGCTAGAGGCTGAACTTGGAGGAGGCCAGGAATTGGAAGAAGACATGAGCACCTGTATCCAGGTAGGAGAGACATTATTGCAGACCAAGCAGACACAGCAGCCATTGCTGACACGGCAGCCCCACAAGGTAGTCCCACAAAACAGCAGCAGCAAACAAAGAAGCAAGCCACCTGCTGGTCATCAACACTCTTAAACTAGCTCAGATAAAAGAGCCTTCTTGCCAAATAGTGATATCAGTGTTACATAAGACAAGATACACCTTCTCAGTGTGTATAGAAAAACTTCTATGTCATTGCCTTTGCACATGCTTATGACAAATGGACCTTTTACATCCAGTGTACTCTGGTCAGGGCCCCATACTCCATGACTTACACCAGATGGTCTTTTAGGGGTATCTTGTCCCAGATGCTAGCTTCTTGAACAGAGCCCACAACAACAATATAAACTGTAGCATGTTAGAACCAGTACTCTGGCCCCAATCCTATATAATAAAAAGTCAGAGGCTTCACGACCAAAACAACCAGAGACCAGACCACCATGGCCCCTTGCGGGCTGGCTCTGCCCCCAAGCAAGTGATTAGAGGCGATAAAGCAGGCAGGCAAGTGGTTAAGGGCAATCAGGAAAGCACACCAGTGGTTAGAGGTGATCAAGTAGGCAGGCAATTGGTTAGGGGTGATCAGGTAGGCAGACAGCCCCTCAAAGGGCTATCGCCAGGGATAGGAGGGCTACCTAGGGCCCTTCCCCAGTAACAGACTATCGCCAGATCCATACTGCCTTTTGCCTCTCTGCTCAGGGGCCAGGTGTTGGCAGCAACAAAATACTAAATGAATGTACTTTGGGTCACAACAGTTTATCTGTTGTTTTTATTTGCACATGCAGTATCTGAGGATATTTCTGCATACTCATCTAGCCCAATCTTCTATTTAGGTGGGTTTACCTTTAGGAAACATTTGCCTTTTAACAGGCCATACTTCCTGTCCCCACATGGGGTGATCTCCTATGAACCACTGTTTTTGTGCCATTATGACAATCATAAAGGTAGGCCTGTAGACAGCCCAGCTGTATGATTCCATAGCCAACGGGCTACTTTGCCCAGTATCTGAATTGAACCACAGAGTTCATCAGTATTCAAACAGATAGTCACAGGTATCTATGTAACAGGGGTCCCCCCTACTAGATCTGTCTGTATATCACATGGCCTCTGGTAGGGGTGGTATACCCTCTTGGAACAGCCTGGGAAGTAACTCTCCATAGGAGTTTCATCCCTTGACAGGGTCTCAAAAATCACAGGTGCTAACAAAGGGGTCCCCCACTTTGCTACAGTTGGGGTTTGCACCACTCCGGACCTGCATTGTGGTCACCAGGACCTAAGTCAATCGGCTATAGAAAATGCTGTCTTTACAAATAGTTTACTTTGTGCTGTAATAGCTTCCCAGGCCTGAAAGGCAGCACACGTGACTGTCAAATGTCTCTCCACAAGAGAGTATCAGCTCTCAGATTCCTTCCATAATTGAGACCAAAACCCTATAGATACCCTTATCCATCCACTTGGGCAACTACCCTCTTGGCAGCTGGGTACTCTTATTCACCCACTTGGGTAATTGCCCTCTTGGCAGCTAAAAAGGCTTCTCTATTTTGGGGGTCCAGCTCAATGTCGCCCCCTTCCAGGACAACCTATACAATGGCATAATAACTGTGCCAGGTGAGGAATGAACAATTGTCAATACTTTAAAAGACCAGCATAGGTCTGCAACTGTGCCAAGTGGTTTGGGGATAAGTCTGTATTTTGTCAATGACTGCTTCAGGTATCACCTTGGTCTTACTCTACCAGACAACTCCCAAGAACTTGACAGATAAGCCAGGTCCCTAGACCTTGCAGTCGTTGACTGCCCATCCCCATGAATCCATGGCCTGCTATTAATTACTGGCAGCTGCGTTCGAATCTGCAAGAGAATCAGAGGTTAGCATAACCATCAACACAATGGAACACCGTAGAAGGTTTGTCCCAGTAAGCTAAATCCAGTGTCACCAAACTATGACAAATGGTGGGGCCATGCAAACATCCTTGAGGGAGGATGACAAAAGTCCATTGTCAACCCTCCCATGTAAAAGCAAACTGTTCTTGATTCTCTGGGGCCATGTCTATAGAGAAAAATGCACCAGCCAAATCTACTACATAGTGGCATCAACCCAATACAAGTGCAAGGTGATCCATGCGATCTGCTATAGCAGGCACTGCAGAGAGTAGTGAGGGAGTCAATCCACTTAGTTCTCTGCAAACCAACGGTCATCTGCCAGGTACTGTCAGGCTTCTTCACCAGCCACATCGGAGAACTATAGGTGCTATATGTGGGTGCCACACACAAGCCTCACCTTCTCCAGGCAAAATACTGTCTATCCAATCTCCCCATGGCCGTCTGGCAGGCAAAACTTTTGCACCTGGACTTTTTGGGGGACTGGGCAACAGTACAGCCTCATGATGCGGGTATCCCTAGCAATGGACTTCAGCACATGCACCCGCAGACAAAATTCACCTCTACTGCTAGTAGTTCCAGCCACATTTGCATACAGATAACTTTCACCAGCTCAGTTCCCACTGCTTTCATGTATCCCGGCTACTGCCTTAGGCATAGTCTTAGGTACAGTCACAGGTCTTGCTGCCCCATTCTTTCACGATACAATCTTCATGTCCATCAAGCTGGCCATGCCACAACAACTTCTACAAAAGAGAACAGAATGGCCACCAGTAAGCCAAAGGTTGCCTGAATCAAGTATTTTCATGTTCGTTGTAAAACCTTCATCATCTAAGGCTGCGAGGCTTGGGAGGATGGAGCCCCAAGTTATACATATATAACTTAAAAGTTGCTAAGGGCAGACCTTAAATGTTCTCACTGAAAAAATAAAGAAGATAATGATTCTGTGATTATGGATATATTAACGAACCTTATTGTTGTAATCATTTTGTAGTATATATGTATATTAAAACGTCATGTTGTATACCTTAAACTTACACAACTGAAAAAATCATGTTTGTCTTTTTATTGGGATAATATTTATTTATACATAGGTACTAGTGGCCGTGCATAAAATTCATGCACATTAAAAGGAGATTGCTGAAACCGGTTTGGCTCAGTAGATGGAGCGTCGGCCTTCGGACTGAGGGGTCCCAGGTTTGATTCTGGTCAGGGACATGTGCCTTGATTGCGGGCACATCCCAGTGAGGGGTGTGCAGAAGGCAGTTGATCGATCTTTCTTTCATCAATGTTTCTGGCTCTCTATCCCTCTCTGTAAAAAATCAATAAAATACATATAGAAAATAATTTAATATTGCTATTTGCCCTTTATAATACAACTGTCAGAGATGAAGGAAAATTAGTAAAATGTATACAAAAACCTTCTCCTGTGAGAATCTGGCGCACACCATGGGACCCAGAGTCAAGTCCTTGCCCATCCACATTTGCCTCAAAATCACATGAGATCCAGACCTGGTCACTCCCACCCTTGTCAAACCCTGCCAGGCAGAGGACATAGCCTCAGATCCCCAACCCAGACCAGGGTGGGGGCATGCCTTGAGGTCCTCCATCAAGCCCTGCCAGGTGTGGGACATGACCTGAGGTCCCCCATCAAGCCCTGCCAGTCAGGGGTGCACAGCCTCAGGTCCCCAGCCTAGCGCTGGGAGGGGGGGCACAACTTCAGATCTTCTGTCAAGCCCTGCTGGGCAGGGAGCATGGCCTCAGGTCCCCTGGCCTGGCACTGGGGCAAGGATTGTGGCCTGAGGTCCCCATCAAGCCCCACCAAGTGGGGGTTGTGACCTGAGGTCCCCTAGCCTGAGGTCCCCAAGGCAGGAGGCACGGCCTGTGGTCCCCTGTCAAGCCCTGCCAGGCTGGGGGTACAGTCTGAGGTCCCCTGGCCCAGCACCAGGATGGGAAGCACACCTTGAGGTCCCCTGTCAAGCCCCATGGGGGTAGAAAAGGGCATAGCCTCAGGTCCCTGATGATTGCTTGTTAAGTCTCCTTATGGAAACTTGTCCTCAGCTGTGGATGTAGCTATCTTTGTGATGGAGTGATGGTTAATTAGCATATTACTCTTTATTAGATAGGATTCTCTGCTTACTAAAAGTTTGGTTATACCATTTCACTCTTACAAAAGACCTACATTAGTATTTGTTTCTACTAACAACAGTTAAAAAATTATTTAGCTTCTTAAAAAAGAGGTCATCTATAATATTCTCAACAACCCTATTAATAAAAGCCTATGTGGTTGTCATGCCCTCATGCTGTGACTCCCTTACGTGGCAACAAGCAATCACCAGGAGGCTTCATGAGCTCGGGTGGGTGGGGGCTTAATGCTGAGTGTATGGTGTGGAGGCGGGGCCTGAGGCTCTGTGCAGCAAGGTCTGGGGGTCCTGTGGCTCCATATGGCCAGGCCAGGGGTCCCACAGCTCTGCATGGTGTGGAGGCAGGACCCCGGTCTCTGGCCTACCTCTTTGGGACAATCTATCGAGGAGCGCTGGATGGGTCGTCAGGCCTACCTCTTTGAGGAAATCAATTGAGGGGCTCCCACACTATGAGAGGGCACAGGCCAGGCTGAGGGACACTCCCCTCCAGTGCACAAATTTCATGCACCAGGCCTCTGGTAAAGATTATAAAAGATTCAGACACATCAAGCAGCTGGGGACCCGGGGACCCAGAGCTCCGCTCTCCAATCAGCACGGACACGCAGCGGACTCAGAGATCCATAGACACGCAGCGGACTCAGAGATCCACGGAGCACACGGTGAGATCAGACTACGCCTGGGATAAAAGGGAGGTCTGAAAGCTGCGGCTGACGGAGGCACCCCGAGCAGCCGGGGACACAGAGCACGGCTTTCCAGGCAGCGCGGACGCGCGGGCGGCGGAATCGGAGATCCGCGCAGCTTGAGGAAGGGTCAGATTTCGC
>PVJN01031877.1:0-24549 GCA_004026805.1 Lasiurus borealis | reverse complement strand
TTTGGAAGTCACAAAGCATCGCTCACACCATACTCTATTGGTTGAAGTAGCTATAACTGTCCTTTCAGAATTCAGGCAAAGGGTTACCCCTTGATGAGAGGAATATTAATGTCATTCCATAATAAGATTTGTGTAAAAGTTTGAGGATGAGAATCAGTGCTGCAGACTATGGGTGATTAAGATACCGATTAGGCTCAGAGAGTGCATGGGATTGTTTGATAAAAGCATATCAAGAAAAAGATGTGTATCAACAAAGGATGCTAAAGCACAATAACACTTAAGGGGTATGCTTCTGAGATGGGATATAGAGAGGTGGGCAAAAGAAGGCTAATAATCCTACATAATAAAAGGCTAATATGCAAATTGTCCCCTCGACCTGGAGTTCAACCAGGAATTTGACCAGGGGGTGGGGCCAGCTGGCCAATTGCCCACATCCCTTCCCCCAACTGGCCCAGCCCAATCAGCCCCGATTGATTGGGTGGGCAGGCCGGCCAGATCCCCCACCCCACATAAATTCGGGCATTGGGCCTCTAGTAATAAATAACACAATAATTAAAAATAGATAATACAAGAATAAACTGTTTCATGTACTCACAGGTATAAACCCACTTTTGCCCATCCCTGTATTGTGGTGGCAAACTTTGGAAAATACAATCTGCCTCAGTGAGGGTGGAAAATGAGGAAGCCTAAAGAACTAAATTTCTCTCCACATTTGATTTAATAGTCAGGGAGAAAACTCTGGAGGGAGAGATGGCTGAAATTGGTACAGAGGGAGAAAAAAAAATACAGGTCAGCTGCTGTGGAAACAAAAGGTCTGAGAAAATTTCTGAGGTTTTCAAAGAGAATTTGGAAGAAGTTTTGTGCTTCTGTTTCATAAAAATTTATCTATATGTTGTCCACTGGAATTGGATTTTTTGGAGGTGGGGATAGCAAGGACTTATTGTATTTGGCTTAGAGGAAGATACAGGGGCAGGGTAAGAATGGTCCAAGGATACATATTAAGGAATACACACACACACACACACACACACACACACACACACACACACACACACTATCTACTATAGTTCTTTTATAAACTTCCAAATACAACTCATTGTAGATTGGACTTAGATCAAACATTTAACAGGTACTTAGAATCCTCAGATAATGCTAGTTGACAGAACTATAAAGATGAATAAAACCAGCATGGATGGACCTGGAGAGTATTATGCTAAAAAAAATAAGATAGTCAGAGAAAGATAAGTATCACATGATCTCACTCATATATGGAATCTAATGAACAAAATAAACTGATGAAAAAAAAATAGATCCAGACACACAGAAGCATGGAACAGACCGTCATACCTCAGAGGGAAGACAGGGGAGGATAGGTTGATAGGAAGAGATCAATCAAGGAACTTGTATCCATAACTAATGGACACAGACAATAGGATGGTGAAGGCCGGGCTGGAAGGAGAAAGGACAGGGGCAGGCTAGAAGAGGTCAAAGGGGGAAAAAAGGGGAAATACATAATACTTTCTTTTCTTTTTTTTAAATATGTAATACTTCCAACAATAAAGATTAAACAAAATGGTGAATAAAACATAATCCCTATTTTTATTCTAGTGGGAAGATTAGCTTTATAAATTAGAAGTTTCAGTTAAAATCCTTAGGGTTTAAAGATTTAATTGGACTTTAGAGTCTAACTCTGGGTTAATTACTTATCTCTCTTAAGCCTCGGGTTCATCATCTATAAAATAGGAAAGCAATAGTTCCTACCTCAGGGAGTAGTTACCACAGTGCCCAGCACATGAAATTGCTCACAAAATAACTGATTATTATGTAATATGGTAAAAATGATAAATGTTAAGATAGGCACAGATTCCATAAGTATACAGAGGATGGGGCACTTACGGGCTGAGCTAGTCCATATTCAGGACCCATGCAAGATAAAAATGTGTGGCCCTTGTTGCAAGTTTTTATGAATTGAAGAAGGTGACATCAGAGCATTAACCAAGCATGGGGCCTTCTAAGTCTGGGGTCTTGTGTAACTACATAGGCTACATGCCTAGGAAGCTTGCTGTGCCCCTGTGGTACATTTGTGAAAATTAGGAAAAGGTCCCCCTTCTGCCAGGTAGTTGTCTGCCTCTCTTGTCCCCTCAGCCAGGCACTTTAGTGCAGTATATAAACTGCATAAGTGTACACAGTAGAGCTGAACACTATGCCCACCAGGAGTTTCAGAGAAGGCTTCTTGGAGGATATAAGGAATGACGCCTATCTAGAAAGATCAATAAGGCTTATAAAGAAGAAATGTGGGCCCTAGCCAGTTTAGCTCAGTGAATAGAGCTTTGGCCTGTGGACCAAAGAGTCTTGGGTTCACTTCTGGTTAAGGGCATATACCTTGGTCAGGGCTTGTGTAGGAGGCAACCAATCAGTGTGTTTCTATCACATTGATGTTTCTCTCTGTCTTTCCCTCTCTCTCCCACTCTTACTAAAATTCAATGGAAAAATATCCTCAGGTGAGGATTAAAAAAATCAACAGAAACATTTTAAAAGAAGAAGAAATGTGGGAGGATAAGCAGAGAAGATAGAGGTCAGAAACAGTGTGATCTGAGGGAGAAACACCAGAAATTCTGCACTATCAGAACACAAAGTACCAGATATGGAATAATAAAAAATGAAGTGAGGGCAATGGATCATGAAAGTCTTACTTTATGCTAAATTCTCGAGGCTTTAACGTGAAGGCAATGGGGATTCACGGGTGGATTGTAAGCAGAGGGTTGATATGCTCAGTTCTGAATTTTAGATAGATTGCCAAGGCTTTGATGACCTTAATGGGGCAAGGCTGGACACAGGATGTGAAGTTATCTAGCTGATGCAATATTCCAGGTTTAAAAAGATGACAGCTTGAACTAAGCATCAGTAACAAGGATGCAGTGAAAAAGTCAAATTTGGGAAATGTTCAGGAGGTACGATTTGTACCATTTTGTGATTGTTTGTGAGTAAAAAAATGAAAAAGAGGACATTACTGAAAATGATTTCTAAATATATTTTGCCTTGGGTAACTTGGTAATTTTGGAAATAAGAGAGGAGGAATATGTTTTTAGGGAAAGTGGAATAAATTTAGTTTTAGATATTCACTGTTTGAAGGGTTTAGGTATCATACAGGTGAACTGATGTAAAAGTCTCAAGATAGGGGTGAATGCTAAAGATGGGGGATGTTAACATATGGATAACAGTTAAGGTCAGTGAGGAGATGGATTGCTTCAGGAGAGTAAATAAAAAGAAAGATGTAAAGCTATAAAATGCTATAGCATTTAAAGGATGGGTGCAGGAAGACTTTATGAAGGCAAATGATAATTATAGGTCAGACAGGAAAAGGAGATGCATTAAGGATTTTAAATGTCAGAAGCTAAGACATTAGAGAATGAGAGGAATCAGGAGGACTTTTTGGTCAATAGTCAGCACTTTCCTATTCTATTCCTAAAAACCATCTGAAAGCAACAAGGAGAATGAGAAAGTAAAAGAACACAAACAGGGAGATAGCTAAAGGGCAATCCACAAAATAGGTGAAAATGATGACAAAGGCTTTTGAAATTAAGCAAAGTTATTTGTAGGAGGAATCAGAGAGAACATGCCCCAGTGAACATCTTGGAAAGAGTCAATGAAGTAAACTCCTCAAAGGCAATAGTCATAGTCTGGGAAGCAAAATCTGAATAATTTGTTTGGGAATGGAGGGAGTGTTGGTTCTGTGAAACCACATGTTGTTACAAGTGAATTGCTGAATCAAAATGCATGAACCTGGGAAATTGTGGTCTACAGATTTTAATTCATTCACACATCAATCATGAATGCAGAAATATAGTTGTTTCTCTATGTCCAGCCAAGAATGTATTGTTAAACTTCTCTGATCTTTGCCAAACTTAACAGTGAAAGTTGATACTTTAGTGTATCTGTATATATGTTTATCTTCTTGTGAGAAAGTCTGTGCATCTTTTCATATTATTTTCCAAGAGCCTGTTTTCCATATTATTTGTATAATTCAGATTTGGAGAAACTTTTACTAATATAAGGAAATTAATCACTTGTCCATGAATAAGTTGCAATTGTTTTCTTGTTTTGTTCTTAACAAAACACCCTTTGGTGGGATTTTCTGTGTATTTAAAAGAATAATTGTAGTCAAATTAATCACTCTTTTCAATTTGATAGCAAACTTAAATTTACTTATTTCAAGATCATACATTTTTTTCCATATGTTTTTTCCTAGTTTATGATTTGTATGTATGATTTCTTTGACCAACCTGAAATTTTTCTTATTATAAGATGGAAAATATGAACCCAATTTTATTATTTTCCAAAAGGTTACTTATTGTTCCAAAACTATTTATTTATTATTTTTAATCCTTACCAAGGATTTTTCCCCTCTTGATTTTCAGCATGTATCAGAATGTCTTTATAAGAGTGAATAATTTTCTATTATATATGCTTTCAACTTTCAGTTATTATAGATAATGCTACTGTGAACATGAGTGTACAAATATCTGTCCCAGTCCCTGCTTTCATATCTTTTGAATATATATATCAAGGAGTGGAATTGCTGGATCATATGGTACGTATTTCATTTTTTGAGGCATCATCATAATGTTTTCCACAGTTGTAGCACCACTTTACATTCTTTTTTCACTCTGTTGATAGTGTCCTTTGATGTATAAAATTAAATAAACCTTAATGTTAGTAAATGTATCAGGGTGACATTGATTAATATTATATGAGTTTCAAGCATACAATTATATAATACATCATATAGCACTATGTGTTCATCATCCAATATCAAGTCTCCTTTCATCATTATATATTGGTATTTAAAAGTTTTAAATTTTGATCAAGTCCAATTTATTTGTTTTTCCTTTTATTGTCTTATCTTTTGGATCACATCCAAGAAATCATTGCAAAATTCAATGTCATGAAGCATTTTTTCCTATGCTGTCTTCTAAAAGATTTAGTTTTACCTCTTGTTTAGGTCAAAGGCCAGTTAAATGATATTAAGAAAAGATCTCACTTATCCTATCTAATAAAAGAGTAATATGCAAATTGACCATACCTCCACTATATCCACAAGTCACGCCCACCAGCCAATCAGAGCAAGTATGCAAATTAACCCAACCAAGATGGCTCTGGCCACAGAGAGAGCAGGAGGGAGACTTGGGTTGCCCCTGGCAATGGAGGAAGCCAGCATTCCACAAACCCTAGCTGGCCCAGGCCTCCGCTTAAGGCTACAAAGTTTCAATTGTAGAAGATAAATAAATTCCAGATACCAGGGCCTCTGTTTTGTTTGTCGGGGTGTGTGGCTGGCCTGAAAACCACCACAGGCCCCTCACCCAGGCCACCCCATGCCCCAGAGGAAGACCCACCCTGATCCAGGACATCCTTTAGGGCAAACCAGCTGGCCCCACCTGTGCAGCAGGCCTCTATTCTGTCTAATAAAAGAGTAATATCCAGATTGATCATCACTTCAACACACAAGATGACTGCACCCATGTGGTCAAAAGATCTTGCCCCCATGTGGACACAAGATGGCTACCACAAGATGGCCACCAGGGGAGGGCAGGTGGCAGGGACCAGGCCTGCAAGGGAGGGCAGTTGTGGGTGATCAAGCCTTCAGGGGAGGGCAGTTAGGGGTGACCAAGTTGGCAGAAGAGGGAAGTTGGGGATGACCCGGCCTGCAGGGAAGGGCAGCTGGGGGTGACCAGGCCCACAGGGAGGGCAGTTAGGGGCAAACAGGCTGGAAGGGAGCAGTTAGGCATCAATCAGGCTGTCAGGGGAGTTGTTAGGGGTGATCAGGCTGGCAGGCAGAAGCAGTTAGGGGCAATCAGGAAGATACGCAGGTGAGCACTTGGGAGCCAGCATTCCTGGATTGTGAGAGGGATATCTGACTGCCCATTTAGGCTTGGTCCTACCTGGATTGGGCCTAAACAGGCAGTGGGATATCCCTCAAGGGGTCCGAGATTGGAGAAGAAGCAGGCTGGGCTGAAGGAAACCTATTCCTCCCCACCCCACTGCACAAGTTTCATGCACTGGGCCTCTAGTAACAAAAATAAAAATGTAAAGAACATATGAGAATACCTTAAATAAAAAGTATGTGATATATATTTAAAGACTATTTTAAAATACAATTACAGGGCACAAAGAAGGGCTTAACATGACCACCCAAGAAAGATGGTACAGGAGAGGAACTCAGCACAGGGATTCTGGTAACTGTCCCTTGAGCTCTCTCCTTAGAGCCACAAACCCCAATCTCTCCTCACACGACTCTAGTCCACTGCCGGAGCCCGGTGTGATGATGATGGCAGCCTGTTCTTGGATGAGGCCTGCACCTTGAGGGACCACCAGGCAGGCATAATACAGAAGCACCCAGTAGTGTCCCTGGTACCAGCCTTCCCCTGTAAAATCACCACCTATATAACTACCTACATCCTCATTTATCCAGCATTCAACACCACTTACCATATCCTGCACCACTATTTTTTAGGAGCTGTTATACAGGTGGTTCTCTCTCTCTCTCTCTTAAAAATATATTTTATTGATTTTTTTACAGGGAGGAAGGGCGAGGAATAGAGAGTTATAAACGTCGATGAGAGAGAAACATTGATCAGCTGCCTCCTGCACGCCCCTCACTGGGGATGTGCCCGCAACCAAGGTATATGCCCTTGACCAGAATCAAACCCAGGACTTCTCAGTCCACAGGCCAACGCTCTAGCCACTGAGCCAAACCAGTTTTGGCTCAGGTGGTTCTCTTGTTCTGCCTTGGCTCCAAGTGCTCTCAGTAGAACAATAGGAGCAAGGAACATCCAACATCTACTGCCTTTGCCATCTTCACCCAATTTAACAAGGTAGTCAACTGAATCATCGCCATCTACCTTGGGGACCCAATTTGTTTGCCCATGACAGGACCAGGCTGGTGGGGTTCTGGGTCTAAGTAGTCAAGGAACGCTGAGTCCTCTGACACTTCTCCTCATTCTACTCCATCTTCTGTGCTCTGAAGAGCTCCTTGATTTATCATCTAAAAAAGACATGGGGACAACTATCCTGATGGGTCAGTCTCTACCCATCAGAGCACTGTGGTAACCATAGACAACTCTCACAATGTGGTTGGGAGTGTTCCCTCAGTGAACTGGGACCTTCGGGGAGGCAGTAGTTTGAAGACAAGGACTGGTCTAATTTTGGGGTCTCTGGGTCTCCCTGGGACTTTAGATCCATAGTTCTGCTTCAGACATCCATTTCAGTAAATGCTTAATCTATAGTTGAAAATCAGAGATTTTCAAGTGTTTCCTTTGCAGCAAGAAAACTATATTAAACTGAAAACAATATTGGTCTAAATTGATCTGATGAGTAGAAATGGGAATGGAGGTTCCAGTTAACACCAAAAGAGGGACGTCCCTCCCAGTTTCATGAGACCTCAAGACTAGAAGACCTACTGAAAACACTCACGCAGGCCCTTTGAAGCTTTAAGGTTCTCAAATAAAAGGGATTATCCCTCAACTATCCCCCCAACAAAGATTTAAATGAAGAACATGGTATATTCCTGATATAAATTTGTCATCCGAATCAGAATACTAACAAGATTTTTAAATTAGCCAAGTTGATTCTAAACTTATATACTAGAAAATTACCTAGTAATATATGATAAAATAATTTATTATTTTTAAAATGTTTTTTTCTCTAATCCTCTTAGAATTGATTTTCATGAATGATCTGAGATTGGGGCCCAATATCAATTTGCCCAATTATCCCAGATTCATTTACTAAAAAATTCATCTTTTATCTGCCAAACCTTCATGCTACTCCCTATTATATATCAAGTGTTCATATTTAAACAGATCTTTCTCTCTTAGATATCCTGAATCATTGATTTAAAAGTTCTCCATACTTTTGTTCTAGACTTTTCTACTTTCTACTTTCTAAAACTTAATGAGAATTTTTAGTTTGCATCTCACATTTTTTCTGATCTACTGATCAATAGGTTAAAAAAATTTCAAGTCTGTAGGTTAGTTTTTTAAAGTTAATATGTAAAAGTCAAGAGGTTATAAATATAGCATAAGAAATATAGTTAATAATATTGTAGTAATTATGTTTGGTGCTAAGTGGGCACTAGACTTATGGTGGGGGGGCGTGGAACAATCCTATTTAAAATTATATAAAAATACCTAGAAATAAATTTAACCTAGGAGGTAACAGAACTGCACTTTATTTTGGGTTTGTTTTATGTTAATCTTCACCCAAGGATACCTTTCCATTGAGTTTTAGAGAGAGTGAAAGTGTGGGAGAGACACAGAGAGAAACATTGATGTGAGAGATACATATCAATTGGTTGCCTCTGCAGGTGCCCTGACAAGGCTCAGGGATGGAACCTGCAATGGTGGTATGTGCCCTTGACCAGAATTGAACCTGGCCCCTTTGGTCTAAGGGCTGGCGAGCCAAACTGGCTAGGGCAACAGACCTGTACTTTTGAAATTATAAAACATTGAAGAAAGAAATTGAAGAAAATACAAATAAATAGAAGCATATACTGTACTTATGGATAGGAAGAATTAACATTTTAAAATGTCCATTCTTTCCAAAGCAATCTATAGATTCAATAAAATTCCTATCAAAGTATCAATGTTTTTTACAGAACCAGAGCAAATAATCCAAAAATTTTTATGAAACCACTAAAGACCCCAAATAATCACAGCAATCTTGAGAAAGAAGAACCAAGTTAGCATTATCAGGCTACTTGATATCAAATTCTATTGTAAGGCTATAGTAATCAAAAGAGCATACTATGGGCAACAAAACAGACATACAAATCAATGGAATAGAAGAGAGGGCCCAGAAATGAACCTATGCCTTATGAACAATTAATATATGACAAAGAGGAGAGAACAGATTATTCAAAAAATTGTGTTGGAAAAATTGGGTATATATATATATATATATATATATATATATATATATATGTTAAAAAAAAAGAAACTAGCCCACTTCTTACACCATCTTATAAAATAATCCCATAGTTAAAATAGATAATATGCAAATTGATCTCCATGTGGTCACAGATGGCTGTGCTCATGTCATCACAAGATGGCCACCCCCATGTGGTCACAAGATGGCTGCCATAAGATGGCTGGCAAGGGAGGGCAGTTGTGGGTGACCAGGCTGGCAGGGGAGGGCAGTCAGGGGTGATTGAGCCAGCAGGGGAGCAGTTAGACATCAATCAGGTTGGCAGGGGAGTAGTTAGTGGGTGATCAGGTTGGCAGGCAGAAGTGGTTAGGGGCAATCAGACAGGCAGGCAGGTGAGTGGTTGGGACACAACAGTCCTGGATTGTGAGTGGGATCCCAGATTGAAGAGGGTGCAGGCTGGGCTGAGGGACAACCCCCAGCAACACCAGTGTAAGAATTTCATACATTGGGCCTCTAGTATACAATAATAAACTCAAAATGGATTGAAAAATTAAATTTAAGACTCTGAACCATAAAACTCCTAGAAGAAAATATAGGCATTAAACTCTCTTAAGGATTCTCTTAGCAATATTTTTTCTGATGTATCTTCCTGGGCCATTGAAACAAGTGGGATTATATCAAACTAAAAATTTTTGCACAGCCAAGGAAATGATCAACAAAATGAAAAGACAACCCACTTAAAAGGAGAACTAATTTGCCAATGATACATCTGATAAGGGGTTAAGACCCAAAATTTATAAATTACTCATACAACCCAACACCAAAAAAAACACCCCCCCTCAAAAAAAATCCAATTAAAAATGGGCAGAGAAACTGAATAGATACTTACATAAAGAAAACATTCAGATGGATGGTCTATTGTCATATGAAAAGATACTCAATGTCACTAAGCTTCAGGGAGATGCAAATTAATACCAAAATGGATATCATCTTACACCTGTAAGAGTGGATATCATCAATAGATCAATAAGTAATTAGTGATGGTAAAGATATGGAGAAAAGGAAACCCTCTCACACTGTTGGTGGGAATGCAGATTGGTACAGCCATTATAGAAAACAGTATACCTTTCTAAAAAAAATTAAAAATAGAACTGCCTTATGACCCAGCAATTCCACTTCTGGGTATATATCCAAAGAAACCCAAAATACTAATTCAAAATAATATATGCACTATGTTCATTGCAGGGTTATTTACAATAGCCAAGATATGGAAGCAAGCCAAGTGCCCATCAACAAATGAAGTGGATAAAAAGATAGTGATATATATATCATACACACACACACACACACACACACATACATGAACACACATAAAGGAATATTATTATGCCATAAAAAATGAAATGTTACCATTTGAGACAATATGGATAGACCTAAAGGGTATTTTGCTAAGAGAAGTAAGTCAGACAGAGAAAAACAAATACCATATGATTTCACTTATATCTGGAATCTAAAGAACAAAATAAATAAACAAATAGAAGAGAAACACTGTTAGTTGCAAAAAACAAACTTTTGGTTGCCAGAGGGGATGGGGATTGAAAGTGTGTGTGAAAAAAATGGAAGGGATTAAGAGGTACAAATTAGTAGCTAGAAAATAGGGATTTAAAGTTCAGCATAGGGAATCCTATATAATAAAAGCCTAATATGCTAAGTGTCCGACCATTCATTTCACTGTTCGACCAGTCACTGTGATGCGCTGACCACCAGGGGGAAGATGATCCAACTGGTAGGTTAACTTGCTGGTGAGGTCTAGCTGATCAGGACTGGGAGAGACAGGCTTGACACACCCCAAGCCCTCCTGCAGTCACTCCCCAGGCCCTGATTGTGCAATGGTGGGGTCCCTTGGTCTGGTCTGTACTCTCTCACAATTTGGACTCTTTGGGATATATCCGAGAGCCAGTTTCGGCCCAATCCCTGCAGGCTAGGCTGAGGAAAACCCACCAGTGCATGAATCTGTGCATCAGGCCTCTAGTATAGTCAATAATATAATAACTATGTATGGTGCCAGGTATATACTTGAATTATTGGGGGAATCATTTTATAAATCAAACTAGAGGTCTGGTGCAAGAAATTTGTGTATGGGGGTGTGTGTCCCTCAGCCCAGCCTGCACCCTCTCTAATCTGGGATCCCGAGAGAGATGTCTGACTGCCCGTTTATCCTGTGGGATCAGGCCTAAATGGGCAGTCAGACATCCCTCTCACAATCCAGGACTGCTGGCTCCCAACTGCTCACCTGCCTGCCTTCCTGATTGCCCCTAACTGCTTCTGCCTGCCAGCCTGATCACCCCCTAACCACTCCCCTGACAGCCTGATTGATGCCTAACTGCTCCCCAGCTGGCCTGATTGCCTAATTGTTCCCCTGCCAGCCTGATCACCCCTAACTGCTCTTTCCTGCAGGCCTGGTTGCCCCTCACTACTATCCCCTGCTGGCCCAGTCACCCCTAACTGCTCTCCCTTTCTAGCCTGCCCTTCTCTGCAAGCTGGTCGCCCCCAATTGACCTCCCCTGCAGTCCTGGTCTCCCCCCCAGTACCCTCCCCTACTGGCCTCCGACCTGGTCTTCCCCAACTTCCCTCTCCTTCAGGCCTGGTCCCCCCCAACTGTCCTTCTCTGCTGGCCCAGTCACCCCTAACTGCCCTCTCCTGCAAACCTGATCATCTGATCACCCACAATTGGCCTCCCTTATAGGACTGGTCCCTTCCAACAGCCCTCCTCTGCTGGCCTGATTGACCACAACTGCCCTCCCTCCTGGTCATCTTGTGGTGGCCATTTTATGTTCACATGGGGGCAACCACCTTTGACCACCTGAGGGACATTTTGTGTCTTGGGGTGATGGTCAATTTGCATATTACTATTTTATTAAATAGGACTAGAGACAGCCCAACCTATATCCTCTACATTCTGGGACATTCCTCTCACAATACAGGACTGCTGGTTCCCACAGCTCGCCTGCTTGCTTTCCTGATTGCCCTTAACTGCTTCTGCCTGCTAGCCTGATTACCCGCTAACTACTCCCCTGCCAGCCTGATTCTTAACTGCTCCCTTGCCAGCCTGACTTCCCCTAACAGGCCTGGTCACCCCTAACTGCCCTTCCCTGCAGGCCTGGTCACCTCTAACTTCCCTTCCCTGCAGGTCTGGCCCCTCCCAACTGCTGTCCCCTGCTGGCCTGATTATTCACAACTGCCCTCCCTTGCAGGCTTGGTCCTTCCCAACTGCCCTCCCCTGCTGGCCATCTTGTGTGTTGGAATGATGGTCAATTTGCATATTACTCTTTTATTAGATAATTGTCTAACTAGTATGGTGTAAATCTGAAACTAATATAAAACAATATTGAAAGTCAACTACAATTGAAAAATAAAAATAAATAATAAAAATGAAGTTAATATGTTAGAATCATTTGTTTATTTTAATAACTAGAGGCTTGGTGTGCTAAATTCATGCACAGGAGGGGTTGTCCCTCAGCCTGGCCTGTGTCCTCAGGGGATGTCTGACTCCTGGGGATCAGCCTAAACCAGCAGTCAGACATCCCTCATGCAATTCAGGAGGCTGCATGCAACAGTGACCATACTTTTTTATACAGGTGAAAGACATCTTGCTGTTGTATGGGAAGCTCCATTTTCTTGTACTACTTTTATATAAAAAGTAAAATATAACATGATGCTTCTGAGGCAGTAGTACCATTTTCCCCATTTTATGGGTGGAAAATCTGAAGCAGAGAGAAGTTAAGTAATTGGCTTTGTCACACAGTTATAAGTGTCAGAATCAGGGCTGACCACAAAATGTGTAAGCCAGAGTTCATGCATGTCATTCCTGCATCATCCTGTTTTTTTCAGTGTTAGAGTAGCTTTGCCAGGTTTTAATTTTTAAATCTAAGAGACTGTTCCCAATATATAGGGTAGGGTCCCTAGGCCAGGCCAGTGATCAGGGCCAGATATATCTGTGGGGGATTGGCAGGGCAATTGGGGGGCCCTGCTGGCACCTGCTTTGGCTGGTGGCCTGGTGCCACCTGCTCACTGCCCCACCTCCTGTCGCTGACACCAGTCACCTCCCTCTGCCTGCTGGCACCTGCCTTGGCTGGCCTGTTGCTGCCTGCTCACTGGCCCCCAAAGTTCATTCTGCAGGTGGTTCCACTGTTTGGTCAATTTGCACATTAGGGTTTTATATAGATAGATGTATTCAAGGAGAAAGACTCACATATACAGTGAGTCACAGTATTTATGAACTGGCTGGATCATTTATAAGAGCAATGATTTAACTATCACAACTTTGGTGAGTAAATTCAACTCCTATGATGAATATTACTTACAACTTGAACCAAAGTTTTTGTTAGTAAATCTCAAATGTTTCAAGTCAACAATCATGGGAAATTTACTATTAAATTAACTTTGAATATTTTAGAACAACTCTTTGCCCTTAGTATGTAGGAATTCAGGTTTATATTGGTTTAAATTAAGTATAGATTTAATTTATTTTGTGGTTACTGTATGTAAATATCCTCTAACCTTCTCCTCTATCAGATGCTTTGCATTTCAAAAGCACTTCTGTTAAAGTCCTCTTCACTTCAAGTGTTCTATAAAGTACAAAAACCTGTGACCTATGATTTCACTTACAATTTTCACTAAAGCTAATTTTCTATTTTCACACTTCAAATTACTGAATTTCTCTTAGTTCTGTATTGAATTCTTATAATCAACCTATATTTTTATTTTCAGAGTTGCAGTACATTTTATTCATCCCATTTATTGAGAATACATTAATAAAAGGGATTTTTAAATTGTATTTTTCCAAAATGTTTTTTCATTGAAAAATTTTCTTTGACTATAGTCAACTTCACATATTAATGGTCAGTAATTAAAAATGTTATTTTATACTCATATTTTCTCATTTAGACCAAATCACAGTTTTCATATATTGCCATTTAATCCCATCATCTTAAATCCAAAGGTGAAATGTCTAACTACTTTGCAAGTATAATTTTATTGAATGTCCTATGTAAATGTGAGACTTCTTGAAAAAATGTCCTTCAGAATATGTTTGGTAAATAGGAAATTTAAATGTTCTTTTGATATTCACTTTGATTATCATTGCTTTATTCACTTTGTGACTTGCAAGGAGGAATCAACAAAATGTAAAAGAGGAGAATAAATATGTAGGAATAATGTTACTATATCCAAGAATATTTGACACATCTATTTGATTAATAAGCTTATGAATGTACATAAAGCTAACAGTACTATATCATAGAACATGGCACAATGCTTGACATATTATAGGTACTAAATATGTATATAGTTATTAAATGAATAAATGAAATTCAGACTTTTCACAAAAGGTTAAAAACATGTTTAAGTTAACATAGTTAGTTTCTTTGCTGAATAGCAAGTGGTATTATTTGTCTGGGCAAATACTATCCTCCACTTTAGTAACTTGGGAAGTGAAAGCCTTCTCAGTTGACTACGTATTTCAAGTAATGGGGAGATGTGATAATCAAGCAAGGGAAGGGGAGTCTCATTTACCTTTTCTATACTTCCCTCTCTTTCTTCCACTGTTTTTCTTTATAAATTAGAAATCAATTCAATTCAGATTTATTATGAAAAATCTAGAAGTAAAGCTTCTTATTTCTCCTTCTACATGTTTGCCTAACTCAACAGAATTTTGGTATGTAACTCTTAGGTAGGTTTGCTTTGGAACAAGATTTGTTTTCATGAAGTATACTGGAGAATGTCTTGGGGATCACTATCTATCGGGGAGCAAAGGAGGTAAGAATGGAAAGAGGGAGGAGTTGAGCTGTTGTGACAATGGCTTCAACCATGGCGCAGGGAGCTTTGGAATGAGAATAGCCCTTCAAAGTTGTTCCACTTTGAAGGAAGTGCTGGCCCATTATCCTCGGTATCACTGGTAGTAGTTAAGTCCCCAGGAAAAGGTCTTGATCTTGGCCAGATGGCTCTCTAAAGCTGATTTAGGGAGGTCTGGCAGACCCATCTCATAATGATCAGTTGGGCCCGCTGGTCACTTGATCTCCCAGGTCAGGCTGTCTCTCAAGGTCCAGTAGCATTCCAGAGATTAAAAAAAAATTTAAATATTTTATATTTCTATTGATTTCAGAGAGGAAGGAAGAGAGAGACAAAGACATCAAAGATGAGAGAGAATCATTGATCGGCTGCCTTCTGTATGTCTCACACTGGGACTGAGCCTGCAACCCAAGCATATGTCCTGACTGGGAACCAAAGGGTGATCTCATTCACAGGTTGATGCTCAATCACTAAGCCACACCAGCAGGGCCAGAGAGGGTGTGTGTGTGTGTGTGTGTGTGTGTGTGTGTGTGTGTGTGTGTTTGTGTGTGTTTAATGGTATATAACTCACTGCTGAAGATGGTATAGTTTGATCCAGAACCCTAGGGGTTTACATTGTGATTTTACTTTGAGGCTTACCATAAATTCCACATAGGATCTTTTCTCATCATGAATGCCTTTAATGCTCAAGGGCCTTCCAGATCACAGGGTCCAAATACTGTAAGTCTCCTTCTTTCTTTGGGTACCACTCAAACTTTCATGGCACCTGGTAAGTTGGTCAGAGCAATATTTACTAGGCTGTGACATGTTATTTCAGAACCCAAACAGATATACAAGACATTGTATTTCTTTCTTTGTAGGGATATTCAAGGTACAATAATTTGTAGAAAGGAAGTTATGCTTTATCCCAGACCATTGGACCTCTACATATAGCTTATATGCTATTTCTCTGAATCTTTATAGAATTTAACCCCCACTCTCTTGAACTCATATGTTATACCAAGGCCTGTTATAAACTACTTCTTTCTCGCAAAGTCCAATTAGCGTGGCACTGACAAGAGGTGAACCAATATGATGTTTTATCAAATGACCAAGTCAAATCTCTCTGGACTATATTATGTCAGTGGGCAAAATAATTATCTTAGTTCTAAGATACATTCTTAGTTAAGAATGTAAATATACAGGGTAGGGGCAAAAGTAGATTTACTGTTGTGTGTATGTGAAACAAGGAGTTTATTCTCTTATTATTATTTACTACTTATTGTATTATTTTCCATATGAACAACTGTGAAACTACTTTTGCTCCATGTATATACATCTGCTTCAAATGAATTAAAAAAAAACCTGATCTCTCCAATAGAGATGGAAAATGACATATTCATCATATCAGTGATGATAAACCATGCACCTGAGGCCATGATAATTTGCTGTAGTGAAGTGGCCACATCTGGGATAGCAGCTGAAATGGAATTTCTTTCCTTTTTTTAAAAAAAATATATTTTATTGATTTCAGAGAGGAAGCGAGAGGGAGAGAAACAGAAACCTCAAAGATAAGAGAGAATCATTGATCAGCTGCCTTCTGCACAACCCCCTACTGACGATGGAGCCCTCAATCCGGCTATGTGCCCTGACCGGGAATTCAACTGTGACTTCCTGGTTCATGGGTTGACACACAACCACTGAGTCACAGCGGCCAGGTGGATTACTTTCTAATTGAGGTTATTTTACTTCACTATAATTTCCAAAAATATGTCTATTTTGTGTAGGGTCTAGGCTGGTGAATTAAATTGAGATATGATAAGAACCATCAACCATGAATCTTTAAGATCTTTAAGATTGGCACTAATCGTTGTCACTCCCCTTACCACATGCTCCCATACAGGACCTTCCTTTCCTTTCTAGATATGCCCCTTTTTACCCTTAAATATATTTACAAATATTTTTAAAGTATTAAAAAGCTTTATAATCTTGGAGCAGGGGACATTTCAGAAGTTTTTAATTAGCTTTCTCTATTATTTAGGTCCAAGGAACTAACACAGGGCTCAGGATAAGTGATCACTGGATGATCTGCTGTTGGTAGGAATTTGGCCAGGCCTCTACTTATTACTTTACCTTCATATGCTGGTACTGTAATGGGGGAACATGATGATGCTTCAGCGTCAATTTGAACTCTGTGTCCAAAGCCCTTGAAATGTGTAGGTGTTTTCATCCTTGGGGGAAGAATTGAGGCAATTGTTAACTTGCCATGGTGAAACAGGTCCTGGGACTCCTTCTTTCAATGGTTCACATTCACTGTCTTTACAAATAACAGTTCTTATATAATTTTATTTAATTACCACTACAATATTATAATTAGAATAGCTCTGTCTACATTTAAGAAACCAAGGTTCAGGGAGATTAGGTCACACAAAAAGTTGCAAAACCTGTATTTGTATTGTGAAACAATGTTCTTTCTCTTGTTAAATACATACTGTCCTGGAAAGATAATTGTACAGAGTAAGATTGTGTACAGATAATTCTTTATGTCTGCAAGCAAAACCAAAAGGCAAAAAATAGGTGAAAATATCAGTACATCCCCAGACTATAAGATGTACTGGAAATTTTGTTATTCTTAAGTCCTGTAACCTGGCCTTCTTCCATTGCATGGTATTTCTAGTGTTAGGGTAACTACTGAGCCTTGAAAAGCTGAATGATCTAGATAGAGAATGCAGGGGGATTCTTTTGGTGACTGCAACTAATAAATACTGACTTATCAATTACTCCAAATGTAAGCAAGTAGAAACTGCCTTTTGTTCTCTAATTCCGAAACCCAAGGGTCTGATTGTCTTGGAAAGTTTCACGGTCTGTCCTATCTACCTAATAAAAGAGTAACATGCTAATTGACCATACCTTCATGAATCCCACCAGCCAATCAGGAATGAGTATGCAAATTAACCCAACAAAAACTTGTGGGTTAATTTGCATACACAAGCACTGAGCGACTGGACGTGGGGCAGGATGTTTGTGTTGTCACCATGGTGACGACACAGGTGTTCTGTACTATCCCAGCATTTCTGGGCTGGCTTCTGGGCAGCCAGGGAAAGCGGAAAGGTGGCTTTGGGCCGGAGCGAAGGCAGTGCAAGCAGCCAGGAAAAGAAAGGCCCATTCTTGTACAAATCTTCGTGCATCGGGCCTCTAGTTTAACTATTAAAACATTTTGCAAAATTAATGTTTAATTTTTTTGTAATCTGTCTCAGGAGAATTCTACAATTTCCTTTCTTTCTAGACATGCTCCCTTATTGTCTTGAATTAGGAGAGTAGGTCTCATCAGTGGTGAGCATGGGCATTCTGTCTTGTTTCTGATCTTAGAATAAAGGCTTTTAAGTTTTTACCATTGTGTATGGCATTAACTATGGGCTTGTCATATATGGCCTTTATTACATTGAGGTACATTCCTTCTATACCTAATTTGTTGAGAGGTTTTTTTCATGCAAGGATGCTGAATTTATCAAATGCCTTTTCTGCTTCTATTGAGATGATCATATGATATTTATCCTTCATTCTGTTAATGTGGTGTATCACATTTACTGATTTGCTTATGTTACATCCTAGGGATAAATCCACCTTGATTACAGGGTGTGAATTTGGTTTGTTTGTATTTTGTTGAGGACTCTTGCATCTATATCAGGGATACTGGCTTGTGATTTTTCTTTCCTTGTAGTGTCCTTGTCTGGCTTTGCTATCTGGGTAATGTTAGTTTTATAAGATGAATTTGAAGAGTGACCTCCAGTTCACTTTTTTTGGGAAGAATTTTTGAAGGATTGGTATTAATTCTTTTTAATGTTTGGGTAGAATTCACTAGTGAAGCTGTTGTTTCTTTGTTCTTAGCTCCCCTCGGGTGCTCTTACTATGCTAGTTGCCTGAGTGCCTTGAATGAGGTGAAACAAAGTAGGTTTGCCCTGAAAGGCTGGGATGCTGGATGGATACTTTCCTGTGAGGAACAATTTGCAGGTTGAGTGTATTTCTTTAAGCTCTGAACTGGGTGACTTGAGGGAAGGTGTGATATGGATCCAATGAAACTCCTGTCAATTGCAAAGTAGATTTTTTCGGTTTTGTGCTCCTCCTAGAGTTGCAAATTCTAAACTGGATTCTGGATGTTTCATAAAGGAAATTAGACCAAGTATTGTTGTTTCATCATTACTCTATAGGAGGACAAGGACTGGGACTTCCTATTCCACTATCTTACTGATGTTATTCAAATGTCTAGATTAGCCTTTCTTAACCTGGTGTGCCTGGATGGTTCAGGGAATCTGCGGACTCCTTGAAACAGTTTTTAGAATTTTAGAAGATTCTCAATGCTTCCTTTACAGGTTAAGAGTCAAAATGGTGTTTATATACTGATAGTGATGTCAACTGGGAACTTGATTCAGTATCTCTGTATTTAATAAACTTTTCTTATTTAATTTTGGGACATAAGTCTGGGTACCTAATCATCATTTCAATTAACATTCTGAGTTCCAAATAACATCTAAAATATTGAAAGACATCCCATTCGTAAATTGAAGTTACCTATAGTTGGGATAAAGGGTAATTGAGTTTAAAGGATTTCAGTAGCTGAAAACATTTTTATACTTTAGCTTGAATTATAAATCTAAAAGACCGTAATGAACAACATAAACTGATGAACAAAAACAGATTCAGAGACAGAGAAACACTGATCAAACCATCAAACCTCAGAGGGAAGGTAGGGGAGGGTAGGGTAAAGGGGAGAGATCAACCAAAGGACTTGTATGCATGCATATAAGCCTAACCAATGGACACAGACACCAGGGAGGTGAGGGCCTGAGTGTGTGTGTGTGTGTGTGTGTGTGTGTAATAAGAGATAACGGGGGAATAAGGATACATATGTAACACCTTAATCAATATAGAAATTTAAAAAAATTCTAAAAGGCCAGACAATGTGTGTACTTACAAAGCACAGTAACAAAGACAGGAGTACCTAATGACAACTTGTATTTTTAATAATTATAAAACACATTGAACTTACTTAAATTGTTCAGGTAATCATCCAGAAAACGGGGCAGATTGTCCATAAACAAAGAATTTCACCTCTGAATTCAAAAGCATTGCTTTAGAACTACTCTGTTTCTCTTTTCTACCAAGAGACATATGACTATGTCTCTTACCCAAGTGAGGAGGGATTGAAGGCTGTGGTGACAAGTGGCTGCTTGGTCTAAATCCAGGAGAGAAGTCAGACATTCACAGTGACTCCTGAAGATATGAATTGATTCTGAGACAGGGGTCAGATTCGTGGCCTCAAAACTTCCTGGGTTTCTGGTAAAAGTTTTACTAATACAATTACTTAATAAATTTAATATAATTATTTCCACCAAAGAGAACAAAATACATTATTATTGTATAAGATTTTAAAATTTATTTTCAGGCATCTAATATTAAACATTTTAATTTCTATAAGTAATTCTTACCTTGGCATTTACATTTCTTGGATTCAAGCAGTTAGGCATATTTTTTATTCTCCTTAACAGAGTGCCATAGTTAAGAAACCTATTGTAGCATCACAGTTGCCATTTATTTTTTCTATTGAGAGTTGGATTACACCTTTGATAATTTAGAGTGCCAAATGAATAAACAAAAAAGCATTTCAAATATCTCATTTTTATTAGTACTTAGTTTTTGAGGGTAGAGCATATCTCAACTTTCTTGACAGGCTTTTGAAAGAAAGCAATTATATCTGCCAAGGAAAGAAGAAGTGCTGTTTAGAGGATGGTTATGAAGCATAGAGGAGTGAAGTGACTGCCTCCACACATGTCAGGGGACTGGGGCAGGTTCAGCGTGGTTACCTTGTCAGCTTAGCAAACGTGTAATGGTGGTGGAGGGGAGTTTTCCTAGAGGACATCTGGGACAATATGAAACTTGATCCTGAGAGATGGGGACACTTTTATTCAAAACCACAAAAGACATAACCAAAAGAAATAGGTTCATTATGAAATAGAGCACTCAATCAAGCACCTCCAAGTGGATTCTTGGAGAGATTGTTGAATGTCCATCACAGACAAGTATTAAAACTCGAGGTAGGTTTTGGGTTGGGGATAGTTTGAAGGAAAACTTTTAAGATGACAGGAAAACTAAGTACTTCTTAAAAGCTTCTTTCTCATTTTATGAATTGATGGTAAGTATATACCAAATGTCTTTCTTTCTTTCCACTTTTTTTTTCTTCTGATTTGCTTTATGCCTTGAACGACAAGGGGCTACTTAAATTATGAACTTTAACAATATTTATTGCTTGAATACTGACTTCATGCAATTTGATGATTTGTTGTGAAATAGGCCATTGACAATAAAGTTACTTCTAATATAAACTAAACTTAGTGAAATATTTATTTTGAAGGATAATTATTCCTATAATTAACCTTTATAATTGCCTTTTTACTCACTTGTTTTAACTAAGCTTTTGTCAGTGGGAGAATAAAGACTTAAAGGGAAGAAGCCAAAAAGTTTGAATAACCCTGGTATATTTATGAGAATGCTTTTTATTTTCTATATGGAAACTAATAAAAATATTGAGAGCTACTGGTTTAATCTCTGTACACTTGGGCACTTTGTTGTGGCCAACACCATAATAGAAATAGCATTTCACAATAGAGGGTGATCCAAACAGCTCAAAAACCAACCCTGGATAAGTATGAAAGAAGACATACTACCATTAAAAAGTCTTTTCGTATACTCAGAATTCTATTATTTTTCTACTTTTTAAACTTAAAATAAAGATGTACTCTATACCCCATCTCTAAAAGTCTCTCCTCTTTGTCATTCATACACTAATAACTTTATTTTGTGGTGGTGTTATCATTTTTGATTTATTAGATTGTACTTTCTAAAGGGCAGGTGCTATCTATGTATAATTCAGTGTATAGTAAATCTACATAAATGATGATTTTGTTCTAATATTAGTCCTACTGGATCTCTTGCTGCATGTTGTTCACTTTTGTTTGTCATTGCAACTTTGTGGAAGTTGATTTCTATAGGGTTCCCATCAGTTGCTTAGTTACAGATTTTGCTGAATACCTTCAATATTGGTAATTCCACTAATTCTTTCTGTGGCTCATTACACTAACTGATTAATCTCTACATTAAAAAATATACAAAAAAATCCTGAATAGAACTCCTCTTATTTTTGACTGATTTCTTACATATGATTAGATTTTATTATCTAATTTCTTGGTTACTTCTTTATTTTTTTTTCCTACCATTTTGAAACAGGCACATCTTCACTTATGCTATTAAAAATTTTAATTTATAAAAATTTGGCTCCTCATTTTCATGTTACCCTTTTTGTTGTGAGATTATCTTCTATATGTACAAGTTTTACCACTCAAAGATTCGGGAACCTCTGTCATGATGTATTTTTGTTGCTGTAAAACAGATAGTCTGTACTATCATGCTTCTCTGTAGACAGGTTAGCATCTGCCTGCAGTTGCTCTGTTTTGACACTGGGTGGCCGAAATGCATACAGAAGTTGAAATGGGGTTAAACTTCTGTAGGCACTAGTTTGATCACATTGAATGACAGTCATCAGCCTATATCACACTGAAAATGAGAGGATATTTTGTACAGGACTCTAAAGATAATTTATCATGGAGAAATGTTAGGGTTTGAGTTTGAGCCTTTTGGAAATAATTAAATCAGAACAATATGTAGAGTGAAAAGAGCACTGGTCTGGGAATTAGGAGACATGAGTTGTTGTTTATGTTCTTGATTAAAAAATCCAATTATAATTCTGGCTGCTCTCCCTATTTAACTAAGTTACTTGGATAAGGTATTGAATCTCTGAGCTTCAGTTTGAGTCATAAAATGAGAGATAATATCTACCTTACAGACAATATATATAATCTTAACCAATGTCTTATAAAAGTGTTATGAGAAGAAAGATGTGTTAGTTTTCTTTCTTACTTTTATATTCAATTTTTAATTAAAATTTATAAACATTGCCCTCTACTTAGCTTCAGTTAAAAATACTTTTTGATGTGTGATCAGTTAGTAGATCTTACTCCTGTCCATTTTTATCTGTATTCAGTGGATGAACAAAATGATGGGTTATTATTATTTATTTAGTTAGCAAATAATACAGGGAAATGGAATTTTGAGCAAAAGTCTAGGAGGACTTTAAGTACAGTACTGAAAATTCACTTTCATTTTGGTCTGTACCTTCAGAATGTATCTTGCTACATGAAATCATTGGTGTCCTGCTAAAGTAACAATCTGTCTGCTTCTACAACCTTGCTTTGGGGAAACCGGGGAAGGAAGGAGGGGAAAAAAGGGACTAAGAGACCAAAAGAAATATAGTTAATCTGATAAATTGGGCAGGAAGAATGAGTATTAGAAGAAACATTAATTGTACGTGGTTATTACAAGCATGACAGTCAAGAGATATATCATTTGCAGCTGGTAGTATTGGCAGGAGCTGTGGATTACACTTCAAGTGGAGACTGAAGGGGGACCAATTCCAGGTGATGAGAATCTTACAAAGACATCCAATGGATTAAATGAGGTAAAGTGTTAAAAAACCTGGACTTCCTATCTCAAACAAATAGAAATTTTTATTGAAGAAGGTCAATAAGTTTTTATGGAGGAAGGACATGGTTATTAAGACATCATCCTCACTCCTGATGACCATGCCCTCTAATCTATATTGCTGAGACTCATATATTCATTATATGGGCCATTAATTTCTCAGAGATCTGGAGTCTGTCAGTTTCTACCCATTTCTTGCCCCATACTAGCTGTTCATAATGATTCTATAGTGGTGTCTATAAATATTTTTTTGCTGCTTTATACAACAGAACTAAAATATCTCAAAGGCCAGTATTCATAGAACCTAATGTTTGGTCCATTAATAAATGGTTACAAACCATTAAGTGCAGTTAAGAAATAGTTTTATTTTTCTCTCATTGCCTTGGTGTCTCAGGTTACTACCTTGTGTAGTGGTCAGTTGGTCCATGGAACAAATATATCTTTGGCCCATGAAATGATAGATTTGCCTCTTGACTATTGGATGGTCCATCTTTTTTGGACTATTGTTCTTGGTCACTTCAGCCAGTCTCCCACTTTTAGGATTTTTCAGACAAGAAGAGGCACTTCCTTCTAATTTCACATTTGCCCCAAACTACTGGAAAGTACATGTTAGATTCTCTAAAGAGCTCTTTTTTCTTTCTAGCTGTGCAAACATCCAGCCAGGTTGTGAGACCAAGATTCCCATCACACCCCATCACTTCCTGTGGGCAACTTTTGTGTTCATAAAAGATTGATGGTGATGACTAGACACTAGAGACTGGGACTCAGCAACATATCCAAGTTGCCACAGGAAAGGACTTGTGCTGACTTAAGCAAGAAGCTGATACTGGGTCTCTTTCTTTCCTGGTGACTCTGGTGATGTGGGCACACCTTGGGAAAAGGGTCCATGTGATTGCAACTTAAATAAGTTGATCACAAAAAGCTGGGGCTTCTGGAGACTAGGACTATTTTTCTTTGATTCTGGACTGAGTAAAACATTGTAAAGACATGGAACTTCCCTTGTATCTTAGGAACCACTGTGGTTCAGCTGTTGGAGCAAATTGGACTTCAGTTACTATTCTAAAATGGGACTGCTCTAAAATGTGGAAGCAGCTGAATGTAGGAAATAGAAACAAGCAGGTGGGGCTCTGAAAGTCAGCAGGTCAAAATAGACCATAAGGAGTTCATTTGAGCTTCTTGTCTCTGGTGTGTGTGTGTGTGTGTGTG
>PVJN01031876.1:0-24549 GCA_004026805.1 Lasiurus borealis | reverse complement strand
CTCTCTCTCTTCCTCTGGCACCCCCACAATTCTGATGTTGGTACGCTTGAAGCTGTCCCAGAGTCTCCTTACATTATATTCACATTTTTGGATTCTTTTCTCTTCTTGCTTTTCCAGTTGAGTGTTTTCTATTTCTTTATATTTCAAATTTTTGACTTGATTCTTGCCTTTCTCTAGTCTGCTGTTAGGACTCTGTATAATATTTTTTATTTCAGTCAGTGTCTCTATTTGGTCCTCTTGGGACTCGCTAAATTTATGCATCATTTCTAGCATCTCTAGTTGGCTCTTTTGCATCTCTAGTTGGCTTTTTTGCATCTCCTCTTGGCTCTCGCTAAATTTATCCATCTTTTCTAGCATATTTTTGAAAAGCCTTATAGGCGTGGTTTTGAACTCTATATCCAGTCGTTTTTTTTTCCTCCATTTCTTTTGTTTTTGATCCCTTCCCTTGTCTTGGCATTTTCACTATGTTGGGAAAACTTCTGTACTTGTGAAACCGCAGAAGCCTCTGTTGAGCTTGAGATGGGTGGAGTCTCAGGGCTTAAGGGACCGCCTTGCCTTCCAGTTGGCCCCGCCCTCCATAGCCCCCAAGTCTCATGTGACTGGGTAATTGCTGGAGCAGTCCTTGTGGGCGCGCACCCACAGTGCCTCTAGACCGCTGCTTTTCCAGCTCCCCTGCGCACCAGGACCACATGAATCTAGATCTCCAGGGTTTCCCCTGAAACAGGGGCCCAGTGGAGTCAGAAGTGGCACAGTTGGGAGGGTCTGTCTCCCGCCCAGTCACGAAAGCTGTCAGCACAATCAGCAATCTGTCCTCCACGTAGCGCTGTGCCCGTGCGCATGCGCGGCCTCGATCAGACCCCCTATTTTTTGCGACTCCCCTAAATTTCCGTGCACTTCTCCCTTTTCACAGTCCAAACTCCCCCCGTATGAGTTTCGGCTGGATCTGGGGTTTAGTGTCATAGGATAAGGGTTCAATGCCTTTGGGAGTCTCCGTTTCCCTCCCGCCAGAGAAAGCCAGCCAGGTACTCGGGCATCTGCTCTCTCAGTGTGCGCGTCTCCGTACCTCAGCTTTTTGCAGCTCCTCTGGGTTTCTGTGAGCCCCTCTCTTTCCTTCTAGTTGTAGAACTTATACTCGGCCAGCTTTCCTGTGGTTCTGGATGATGTCTGTTCTGTCTTTTAGTTGTAGTTTTGAAATTGTTGTACGAGGCAGCAGTGTAGGCGTTTACCTATGCCGCCATCTTGGATTCTCCCCCTGTATATATATCTATATTCATATATTTAGATGAATGTGAAGTTTATGCTAAATTTTGTAGTATATACTGTACAAGCCTATATAATTTGGATTAAGTTCAGTTAGTACCACACTTTGGGTTATTATTATTTGTTTAATTTCCTCAGCTAGATTGAAATTTCCCTGAGGGCAGAGATAATGTTTAGTTTGGCTTTCTGTCAGCTAGATTTTTTTTTCCTGACATATAATGGCTCCTACCCAATACATTAATTCAAGCTTTTTGAAATGGAGAATTCATGCTTCTTCAAGAATTTTGGTTACTTATTTTGTTCTATTTCTTTTTCTTTTTTAAAAAAAAATATTTTATTGATTTTTTTTTTTTTACAAAGAGGAAAGGTGAGGGATAGAGAGTTAGAAACACTGATGAGAGAGAAACATTGTTCAGCTTCCTCCTTCACGCCTCCTACTGGGGGTGTGCCCACAACCAAGGAACATGCCATTGACCAGAATTGAACCTGGGACCTTTCAGTCCTCAGACTGATGCTCTATCCACAGAGCCAAACAGGTTAGGGCTCTATTTCTTTTTTAAAAATACATTTTTGTTAATTTCATAGAGGAAGGGGTAGAGAGAGAGAGAGAGAGAGAGAGAGAAATAGAAACATCAATGATGAGAGAGAATCATTGATTGGATGCCTTCTATACACGCCACACTAGGAATTGAGCCTGCAACCTGGGCATGTGCCCTGACAGGGAATTGAACTGTGACCTCCTGGTTCATAGGTCAACACTCAACCATTGAGCCACCATGGTGAGGCATGGGTATTTCTTTGAATACTTCTCACTCTCTCTGATATAAATTTAAAAGTGGCTAAATTTTCTGTGAAGATACTTGGTGCTAATTATCAAGTTTAGGTAATTTCTAATATTTATTTTTCTGCCAGAAATTACATTTATTTAAGATTTACTTTTTTATTCCACTTCAGTAGACATACATATTTATTAAAACTTGATTTGAAAACTTCAGTGTCTTTCCAGTACCAATAAAAGCAAGGAATCTCCATAATTAAAGTGAGTTGCTTTCCTTAAGAGCAAGCATCTGCTTTTTCCCAAACATCAGCCAGTAATTATAAAGATTTATTTTCCTCCCAAATATTTTCATTCTTCTTGTATACTGTTTCTTGTACTATCCATCTTATTTGACATAACATGATTTCAATTAGGGTTTTAGTGGTCAAAATACATGTTTGAAGATTTTAAAGGTTAGTAGTTACAAGTATGCCCAACACTTCCTGTCAAAATACTAATGCCCCAGGTTATTTAGATGATAGCCTCAAAATAGGAAACATCAGTTGGTTGAGCATCCTCCCAGGCACCAAGAGGTCACCAGTTGGATTTCTGGTTAGGGAACATGCCCAGGTTTAGGGCTTAATCCCCAGTTGAGGGTTTGCAGGAGGCACCCAATTGATGATTCTTTTTCATTATTGATGTTTCAATCTCTCTCTCCCTCTCCCTCTCCCTCTCCCTCTGTCTCTAAAATTGATTAAAAAAAACATTTTTTAAAAGGAAACATCAATAAAAATTTTAAGCATGGTATATTTTAAATATACTATTGAATTATCCTATATAATAAAATGCTAATATACAAATAAACCAGCAGAATGACTGGTCACTATGATCTGCACTGACCATCAGGGGACAGACGCTCAATGCAGGAGCTTCCCTCTGGTGGTCAGTGTGCTCCCACAGGGGGAGCGCTACTCAGCCAGACAGGCTCAGGGCTGGCAAGTGCAATGGTAGTGGTGGGACCCTCTTTCGCCTTAGAGGCAGACGGACATCCCCTGAGGGCTCCCCTCCTGCGTGAGGGTGAAGCCCGGGCTGAGTGACCCCTCCCCGTCCACAAAACTTTGTGCACTGGGCCTCTAGTTAAATATAATCAGAATAAACCAAGAATATAATAATCCCACAGTTCTGCACCTTTCTTCACTTGCCCCCTTATCCTGTTTAAAAATGAATCCTCCCAAATTGGTAATATAACCAGTTGCTCTTAAAAGTGTTCCTGATAAATCTGAAAATTTTATTAGGCCCTCCTCCTTCCTGCTTTATTCAGTTTTTCTAGACTTTCTGAACATGGGGGGGGGGGATTAGTAGCCAAACCCTTCTACTCCATCCTTTAAAGAATAGGGTTGGTTTTTTTCCTCTTTCCTTTGCTCTATGAACTCAAGATTGGAGTTGTGTGGAAGTCTGTGGTCCTTTCTGACAAAATGAAGAAAATGACAAAGCTACAAAACAAATACTGACTTTTGGTGGAAAGTGACTAGAAAGAAGGGGAGAGAGGAAAATGGGAAGCAGGAGAGAGAGAGAAATGTTACAGCCACTATGACAGATGACTTTCATCTGTTAGTGCTATTTTCCTATCTTAAATTTCTATTTTATTTTATTTTTCACTTATAAATAAATGTTAAACAAGGGCTGGAGTAAGCAATTTCTACTCGTGCTTTCTCAGTCCTCCCATTCCCAGGCTCCGAGCATCTGCTTTTCTCCAGCCGGGAACTCTTTGCTTGGTGCTCCCGGCTTAGCTCTCCCTCTAATTGCCACCCATCTGTTTCCATTAAGCCTCTAAGCCATTTGTCTCATTTAAATATCTCATTCCTTTTTCTAAACACTCCAAACCAAATTCTTACCTCAAATATTTACATAGCATTTCCACAGATTTCTGCATCTGAGGACACTATCATTTGCTATTTAATAAAGAATGTTATTCAGCACCCTTCATACTGTGAATGCTAAACATTCAATTATTATTTCTTTGAGAGTAAGGCAGTAAAAAAAAGGGGTTGAATGGAGTGTTAAACTCATTCTTTTATAAGATATTCTGTAATAAAATTTAAGGACAATAGTATCTTTCTCTGATCCAACTTCAAGGTAAATTATCTTGACAAATTTTTTTTCCAGATTTTAGATCTTAGAAATATGATTAAATAAAACCAATCAGCAGTTGTAGTTATCACAATAGCTCTAGAGCAGTGGTTCTCAACCTGTGGGTCTTGACCCCTTTGCGGGTTAAACGACTCTTTCACAGGGGTCGCCTAAGACCATCAGAAAATGCAGATATTTACATCACGATGCATAACAGTAGCAAAATTTCATGGTTGGGGGTCACCACCACATGAGGAACTGTATGCAAGGGTTGTGGCCTTAGAAGGTTGAGAACCACTGCTCTAGAGGGTTCCATTAGTCATCTAAGACAATCTATATATATATAAAAGCCTAAGTGACTGGTCAACCAGCTGGTAGCTATGATGCACCCTAACCACCAGGGGCAGACACTCAATGTAGGAGTGGAAACCACAGGCATGGAAACATGGAACAGACTGATGGATCTCAGAGGGAAGGGGGGAAAGAGGTGGGTTGGAAGAGATTAACCAAAGATTTTATATACTTACTAGAGGCCCTGTGCATGGAATTGTGCACCGGTGGGGTTCCTCAGCCCTTGGGGATCGGGCCCAAACCAGCTCTCCCACATTCCCTGAGGGGTCTCAGATTGGGAGAGGGCACAGGCCAGGCCGAGGGATCCCACAGTACACGAATCCATGCACTGGGCTTCTAGTATTTTAATAATATCCCTTGTTTCCAAATTCTGCTTTTTACATCTATATAAATAAAAGTCTAAGCAACTGTTATGACAAGACGACCACATAACTGGACAACTGACCAGTAGCTATGATGCACACTGACCAAAAGGGGGCAGACACTCAACTCAAGAGCTGTCCCCTGGTGTTCCCACACCCAACCTCCCTCAGCCAGCCAACCTCCTATGGCCCCTCCCCCTGTCAAGCTGGCCCCCATTGAACCTTATTGGGATTGGGCAAGATGGCCCTGATCAGCCCCGATCACCAGCTAGGTTGAGGGAACCCACCTGTGCACAAATTTGTGCACCAGGTCTCTAGTATGAAATAAAAGTCTCAATTAAAAGCCATGAGAAAACAGACTCCATTCCACATCTCCTATGACAGACTGGTTGTATTCCCAATTTGGGAGGATTTATTTTTCCAGAGGTAACTTAATCAGTGTAAAACATTTATTCTGAATGACAACCATGAGGACAACAAAAACAGGAGCACACATACATGTACACATTTCAGATACTGGCCGCTGTTCCATAGCATGAAGTCTGCATTGTAGGAGTCTCCAAACATCTCCTAAATGGTGCTTTTCCATTAGTTAGCAACCACCTGTCTCCAATAATCCTGTTATTTCACCTGCCAAAAGTCAAAAGAAAAAAAAAGTAAATACTGATTTCACCTTAGCACTTTCTTCATTCCTGGAAGTTGGTTTAAAAACAAACAAATATATATATGTCAGAGAGGAAGGGGTGGGAGGGGAGAGAGAGAGAGATCAATGATGAGAAAATCATTGAAGGGCTGCCTCCTGCATGCCTCACATGGGAAATCAAGCCGGGCATTTGCCTTGACCAGGAATAGAACCATGACCTCCTGGTTTGTAGGTCAATGCTCAACCACTGAGCCACACTGGCTGGGCCTAGAAGTTTATTTTTATTTATTTTTGGTAACAGCTTTATTGAAGTATAATTTATATACCATAAAATTTGTTCAAGTATATAATTAATTTTTACTAAGTTTACAGAATTGTGCAATTATCATGACAATCTATTTTTCATTTTTTTCTTTTTTCTTTTTCTTTTTTTCATTAATGTATTACATGTGAACATATCTTCCCATTGCACCCCCACTCCCATGTATGCCCTCACCCCCCATGTCTTGCCTCTATTGGTTATGTTTATATGCATGCATACAATTCCTTTGGTTGATATCTTATCTATCCCACCTCTCCCTAATCTTCCCACTGTAATTTGATGCTTTACTGCCTCTGTATCTTTTTGTTCATCACTTTATAATGTTCTTTACTATCCATAAGTGAGTGAGATTATGTGGTATTTTTCTATCATTGACTGGCTTATTTCACTTAGTTTAAAGCTCTCTAGTTCCATTCAGTTTGCTGCAAATGGTAAGAAGTCCTTGTTTTTATGGCAGCATAGTATTCCATTGTGTAGATGTACCATGGTTTTCTGATCCACTCATCTGTTGAGGGGCACTTAGGCTGTTTCCAAACCTTAAATATTATAAATTGTGCTGCTATGAACATGGGGGTGCATATATCCTTTCTGATTGATGTTTCTACTTTCTTAGGATATATTCCTAGGAGTGGGATTACTGGGTTAAATGGGAGTTCCATTTTTAGTTTTTGAGGAAACTCCATACTGTTCTCCACAGTGGCTGCACCCCACCAGCAGTGCACTAGGATTCCTTTTTCTCTGCATCCTCGCCAACACTTGTCATTTGTTGATTTGTTGATGACAGCCATTCTGACAGTTGTAAGATCATACTGTATCATTGTTTTGATTTGCATCTCTTGGATGATAGTGATTTTGAGCATGTTTTCATGTGTCTCTTGGCCTTCCTTTTGTCTTCTTTCAAAAAGATTCTATTTTGGTCCGTTGCCCATTTTTTGTTGGATAATTTATTTTCTTTTTATTAAATTGTATAAGTTGCCTGTAGATGTTAGAGATTAAACCTTTCTCAGTGATAACATTTGCAAATATATTCTCCCATATAGTGGGCTTTCTGTTCTTTTGTTGATGGTTTCTTTTGCTGTACAAAAGCTTTTTATTTTGATGTAGTCCCATTTGTTTATTTTCTCTTTAGCTTCCATTGCCATAGGAGCAGTATCAGTGAAGAAGTTCCTTTGGCATATGTCTGAGATTTTGCTACCTGTTGGTTCCTCTAGTATTTTTATGGTTTCCCGTCGTGTGTTTAAGTCCTGTATCCACTTTGAGTATGGTGTAAGTTGGTTGTCTAGTTTCATTTTTTTTGCATGTATCTGTCCAATTTTCCCAACACCATTTATTAAAGAGACTGTCTTGATTCCATTGTATGTTCATGCCTCCTTTGTCAAATATTAATTGAGCATAGTGGTTTGGGTCAATATCTGGATTCTCTATTCTATTCCATTGGTCTATATGTCTGTTCTTGTGCCAGAACCAGGCTGTTTTGAGAAGAGTGGTTTGGTAATGCAACTTGAAATCTGTTATTGAGATCCCACTTTGTTGTTTTTCAGGATTTCTGTGGCTCTTCGGGGTCTTTTTTTGTTCCAGATGAATCTGTGGAGAGTTCTTTCTAGTTCTGTGAAATATGCCGTTGGTATTTCAATGGGGATTGCATTGAATCTGTAGATTGCTTTGGGTAGTATGGACATTTTAATGATGTTGATTCTCCCAATCCATGAGCATAGTATGCTCTTCCATATGTTTACATCTTCTTCTATCTCTTTTTTCAGTGTCCTGTAGTTTTCCATGTATAGGTCTTTTACCTCCTTAGTTAAGTTTATTCATAGGTATCTTAATTTTTTTGGTGTGATGGTAAATGGGATTGCTCTTTTAGTCTCTCTTTCTGTAAGTTCACTATTGGTGTATAGAAATGCCATAGATTTCTTGGCATTAATTTTGTGTCCTGCTACATTGCCAAATTCATTTATTAGGTCTATTAGTTTTTTTAATCAAGTTTTTCAGGTTTTTTTTTTTATATACAATATCATGTCATCTGCAAATAAGGACAGCTTTATTTCTTCTTTTCCAATTTGGATGCCTTTATTTCTTCTTCTTGTCTAATTGCAATGGCTAATAATTCCAGGACTATGTCGATCAGGAGTAGTGAGAGTGGGCATCCCTGTCTTGTTCCTGTTCTTAGGGGAAATGGTTTTAGTTTTTCCACATTGAGTATGATGTTAGTTGTAGGTTTATCATATATGGATTTTATTATGTTGAGATATGATCCTTCTATTCCCATCTTGTTGAGAGTTTTTATCAAGAAAAGGTATTGAATTTTGTCAAATGCTTTTTCTGCATCAATTGATACGACTATGTGATTTTTATCTCTCAATTTGTTTATGTGATGTATCACATTTATTGATTTACAGATATTGTACCATCCTTGCATCCCTGGGACAAATCCTACTTGATCATGGTATATGATCTTTCTGATGTACTGTTGGATCTGATTTGCTAGAATTTTGTTGAGGATTTTGGCATCCATGTTCATGAGGGATATTGGCCTGTAATTCTCTTTTGTTGTGCTGTCTTTATCTGGTTTTGGGATTAGGGTGATGCTGGCTTCATAGAAGGATCTTGGAAGTATTCTTTGTCTTGAATTTTTTGGAATAGTCTGAGGAAGATAGGTTTTAATTCTCCCTTTAATGTTTGGTAAAACTCCCCTATGAAGCTGTCTGGCACCAGGCTTTTGTTTGCTGGAAGCTTTTTTATGACTGCTTTAATTTCTTCCATAGTTATTGGCTTATTGAGATGGTTAGATTTTTTCCTGATTGAGTTTTGGAAGGTTATATTTTTCTAGGAATATGTACATTTCCTTTGGGTTGTCCAGTTTGTTGGAATAGAATTGCTCATAGTATTTTTAAATAACCCTTTGTATTTCGGTGGGGTCTCTTGTTATTTTACCTTTTTCATTTCTGATTTTTTTTTTATTGGATCCTCTCTTTGCTTTTTGGTGAGCCTAGCTAGAGATTCATCAATCTTGTTTATCCTTTCAAAGAACCAGCTCTTAGTGTTGTTGATCATTTGTATTGTCTCTTTGGTCTCTATGTCATTTATCTCTGCTCTGATCTTTACTATTTCCTTCCTTCTGCTTTACACTGGTCTTTTCTTGTTGCTCTCTTTTTAACTCTTTGAGTTGTAGGGTTAGGTAATTTATTACCATTGTTTCTTGTTTTTTTGCAGTAGGTTTGTAGAGCTATGAATTTCCGTTTCAAGATTGCTTTCACTGTATCTCATAGATTTTGGATTGTTGTGTTTCCATTGACATTTGTTGTCATGATGTTTTTTTATTTCTTCCTTGATCTCTCTGTTTACCCAGTCATTGTTTAATAACATGCTGTTTAGTCTTCATGTGTTTGATTTCTTTGGATTGTTTTTATTTTAATTGATTTTTAGTTTTATGCCATTGTGATCTGAGAAGATGCTTGGTATGATTTCTATATTCTTGAATTTGAAGAGACTTTGCCAATGACCCCACATATGGTCTTTCTTTGAAAATGATCCATGTGCACTTGAGAAGAATGTATATTCTGTGGATTTGGGGTGAAATGTTCTGAAGATGTCAATTAATTCCATCTGGTCTGGTGAATCATTTAGGATTGATGTTTCTTTGCTGATTTTTGTTTATAGGATTTATGCAATGGTGATAGTGGGGTATTAAAGTCTTCTACTATGATTGTATTAATTTCAATCTCTCCCTTGATATCCTCCAGGAATTTTTTTATGTATTTAGGTGCTCCTGTATTCAGTGCATATATGTATATCAGAGTTATTTCTTCTTGTTGAATTGCTCCCTTTAGTATTATGAAGTGGCCTCTCTTATCTCTTGTTATGTCCGTCACTTTAAGATATAATTATCAGATATAAGTATTGCTACCCCAACTTCTATTTTTTTTCTTTCCATTTGCCTGAAAAACCTTTTTACATCCCTTCACTCTCCATCTGTGTGCATCTTTTTATCTGAGGTGAGTTTCTTGTAGACAACAGATATATGGGTTATGTTTTCTTATCCAATCTGTTACCCTATGTCTTTTGATGGGGGCATTTAATCCATTTACATTTAAAGTTACTTATAGTACTTATTTGTTGCCTGTGTTCCTACTTCGCTTTCTCATCCTTCCTCCCTCTTTCCTTCCTTTCTTCCCTCCCTCCCTTCCTTCCTCTCTCTCTCTCCCCCTTCCTTCCTTCCTTCCTTCCTTCCTTCCTTCCTTCCTTCCTTCCTTCCTTCCTTCCTTCCTTCCTTTTCTTTCTAGCAGAACCTTTAGCATTTCCTATATCACTGATTTGGTGGTAATAAATTCCCTTTGTCCTTTTTTGTCTGTGAAGCTCCTAATTTCACCTTCAATTTTGATGGAGAGCCTTGCTGGGTACAGTATTCATGGATTCAGACCTTTCCTTTGCATGATTTTGTATATTTCATTCCATTCTCTTCTGGTTTGATGAGTTTCTGTTGAGAAATCAGTCACTAATCTAATGGGGGTTCCTTTGAAAGTAACTTTCTGTCTCTCTCTGGCCACTTTTAAGATTCTTACTTTGTTGTTGATAATTTCCAATTTAATTATAATGTGCCTCGGTATTAGTCTTTTGGGGTACATTTTGCTTGGGACTCTGTGAGCTTCTTGGATTGGTGTGGGTTTTTTCTTCCCTATGTCAGGAAAGTTTTCTGTCTTTATTTCTTCAAACAGGTTTTCTCAGTTTTCTCTTCTTCTGAAACCCCTATTATGTGGATGTTGTTTTGTTTTGTGTTGTACCAAAGTTCCCTATGGCTCTCCTAATGCTTTTTAATTTTTTTTCTAGAACCTGCTGTACTTGGATATTTTTTCCTACCTTTTCTTCTAGCTCACTGATGTGGTCATCTGCTTCTTCTAGTCTACCCTTGATGTTTTTTATTGAGCTCTTTACAGCAGCAATATCATTTTTCATTTTTTCTTGGTTCTTCTTTATTTCCTCTTGGTTCTTACTCGTATTATTGAATTTGTTTTCCATTCTTTTTAGCACCTTATGACCATTTCTCTGAATTCTTTCTCTGGCAAGTTGCCTACTTCCATTTCATTTATTTCATTTTTGGTGATGCCTGCTTTTCTTTCATATGTGGGCTGTTTCTTTGTCTCCCCATCATCTCTCTTCTCTGTGTATCTGATTATGTAGTTCTCTCTCTCCTTACCCTAGGTAAAACCGACCTTTCTGTGTGCAGTGTAGAGCTCCTCTGATTCCAGTGTTCTGGGGCTTGCAGCTGTTCCATTGGTGCAGTTGTAGATTTTCAGACCTCCGATAACATCCACTTTCCCCTTCAAGATGGCCCTGTCTCTGTGTCTGAGCTGGTGGCTTTGGGAAATAACCCAGCAGCAGTGAGGGCTGCCTGGTCAGGGGAGCTCATCCAGCAGTCCCCCACCTTCCCTGGAGTATAGCTGTCCATTAACTCACCAACAAACACTCCCAGTGCGACCCTCAGCTGTTCTTTCTATTTGCTCAGGGACAAGGCGTGGGACACATCCATCTATTCCACCACCATTTTTTTTAAGTTGATTTTTAAAGCTCTTCCTCCAACTATTTATTTCATCACTATCCAAGGTCATCTTTTTATTCCTCTTGGCATCTTTTCTATTGTCTCTTGATTATTGACCCTTATATGCTTCTTTTAGATTCTTCACTTTGTACCTTTTCTCATTGACCTCCTTTCTAATTGTGTGTCATCACTTTTCCAACAGACTAATAGTTCAAGACCCAGTTAAAATTTAATGCTAGCCAGTGATTCATCTCACCCTTATCATATTAGTCTATTTCTTGAATATATTTTCAGTCTTTAAACAGAAGCAGTTGTAAGCCATTACTTATCTTTTTCCATTCCTAGCATCTGTTCATATTGTACCTGTTAGGTGTAGTTTCCTCCAGTGGTTAATTCAATCAAGTTTTATGATCTCTAAAGAAAAGAAAAATTCTCCTTAGTAGACCCCCATCCTTGCATATTCCCATATACAGAAAGAACTCAGTGTGCCAAAACCGGTTTGGCTCAGTGGATAGAGCGTCAGCCTGCGGACTGAAAGGTCCCGGGTTTGATTCCGGTCAAGGGCATGTATCCTGGTTGTGGGCACATCCCCAGTAGGGGGCGTGCAGGAGGCGGCTGATTGATGTCTCTCTCTCATTGATGTTTCTAGCTCTCTATCCCTCTCCCTTCCTCTCTGTGGAAAATCAATAAAATATATATATAAAAAAAAGAAAGTACTTAGTGATTTTGGAGTTTATCTACAAACATACTTCTCCTATTAGAAGAGTCCAGTTTACCAAGATTTTACATTCCTATATATCCTAGAATATATCCTAGAACTTAATTATGATATCTTTAGGACCCATTCATGAGATTGTCTTATAAATGAGAATGCTATAGAGAAGGGTTTTTTTTTTTGTATGTTAATAACTAAATGTTCCAGAGGAGGGTCCAAGATGATTCCTCCCTTTAATAACTAAAATCATAGTTGCCCTGGCCAGGTGGCTTAGCTTGTTGTTGTGGATTCCTATGCACTGAAAAGTTTTGGGTTTGATTCCTGGTTAGGGCACATACCTAGGTTGTGAGTTTGATCTCAGTTCAGGAGCAAACAGCAGGCAACCGATCAATGTTTCTCTTCTCTTCTCTTCTCTCTTCTCTCTTCTCTCTTCTCTCTTCTCTCTTCTCTCTTCTCTCTTCTCTCTTCTCTCTTCTCTCTTCTCTCTTCTCTCTTCTCTCTTCTCTCTCTCTCTCTCTCTCTCTCTCTCTCTCTCTCTCTCTCTCTTTCTCTCTCTCTCCCCTTACCCCTTTGGGTGAGAATTTTTAAAAATACTATTATAGAAAGACTATCGAAGCCACTTGTCCCACGCCCACTGTATTTAAATTTTCCAGGTGGAGTTCTACCCTATTTCTGCTCAGGTAAAGGCTGTGAAGGAAGGGGATCTTGCCAGAGACTTGGTATCTCAAATAGCCTGTTATGCTAGGCTCCACAGTGCTAACCTAGAGTAAGGTAAATTCTTGGCTGGTTTCCTCTTTCTGGCTCTTTGCTCCTTCCTACCCCACAGCCTTCTCCACCTCATTTTCATTTTCCCTTTCTTGAGTTATTTTCTCTCTGTGGTCTCTGAGTTCCTCTTCCTATTAGGGAACACCCTCTATAATGTTTTTAGTCATTATTTCAGGAATTTCTATTAAGGTGTACTTTTTGTGTCTATTTCTAAATGATACTGAAAATATTTTTTTTGTGTGTAATTTGCTAATTCCTTCTTTAAGTCAGCAAATGTGCCTTTCTTTCCCATCTTGCTCTGCAAAGGCTGGGCACAGTAGCTGGTTGAGGCTTACAGATATCTACACAAGGTAAAGGCTAACTGGGAGCTGGCCTGTGCATAGAAAGTTGGTAGGAAGCCATTTTGTTCTGCTCCACTTGGTCCCACTCCCCTTACTTCTCTTGGCCCAGTTATTTTTTATCAATATTAAACTTTCTTTCTGAGTCAAAAGCAAGGAGAATTTTTCTACATCTACTTCATACATTTTGAATCAAATTCAGTGATTTTTTTTTCTTGGTTACTATGGGCATCTGATTTCATTATTTTGACATTAATTAATCTTGGGATTTACTTGTGGCCTCCTTTGTAAGTTTGTTTGGCTAATGCTCAAATCTTGATTGTCTTGGCAGTAAGTTTCTGTAAGGAAATACTTAGTTACCAGAGCAGTACATCAAGACCTCATGGAGTCTATTCACAATATTAGACAAGAAGATTATGTCTGCTGACCTAAGGTTTTCTTTCCTCCACTACCCAATCTTCTCTCAAGGTTCTGATAATAGAACTAGACCAAGACAAGGGAGCAAGTGTGGTGTTTATTGTAAGGCAGTCTAGGTATGGATATGTTAGTATGTCTTATTGACATCCATTTCTGCTTTTTATATCATTTGGCTTTTTATCTTGAAAGTGCAGTTAAAAGAAATGTGTGCCTTTTTCATTGTATTTGTGACTTTATCTTTCAGCACCAGGACTGACCATATCCTCAGAGCATCTGGGCATTTTGTGTCATTGGTCAATCATATTTTTCTCTTAGAGCTAAATTTGTAGCCTTTCTCTGGCAAATACATCAAGCCATATGCATTCTTACCTTACTTTGAGCTTCAATTTATTTTTTCTTTATTAACTTTAATATTTATCTCAGTTTTTCTAATTTTTTTTATGTGATGGTATAGCTATTTATAATAGGACATTCTAATCCTGTTTGGGATAAAGAGGAGAATACAAATAAAATTGCATTGCCGTTTACTTGTATATATAAGGACAACCCACAGGTATACTTTGAAATAGATTTCTCAATTTGAGAAACAAAAACTCTGCAGTATAAGAAAATGGTAAATACTGATGAATCACCAAGTTTATATTACTTTAAATATCAAGTTTAACAGTAATTTTCTTAAAGATGTAGAATTAGTATGTTTAAAATAGAAATAGGAAATTAGTTACATAAATAAACATGTATTTTTATATTAGAATATTTTTTAATTAAAAAGTTAAAATTTATAGGTAACATTATATGGATAATATAACTTATGGGTAAAACTGTCCCCAAAAAATGATTTGTGATTTTCATGAAGTCATTGCTAGTTTTAAAATTATTCATTTGTTCTTATAGCTTACTCACCTCAGCTTATTTAAATAATTTATTACTTAGGATTGTATAATTTTGTATTTGTGAAGTTTTAAAAAGTATCACCATGAGTCATTCATTCTTATACTATTCAATATCATATTTATACTTTCCAATTAATATTGAATGCTACAGACAGCTTGTATTCTTCCTGATACCCCTGGGGCTCTCTGCACTATTCAGGGCATGGAATACTAACAGCTAAATGGACACTATTAGAAATTTCCTGCTCCCAAATTGAAAGCTTAAAATGTAAGCTTTTTAACATCACAGTTAAAGTATCCTTTAATGGAAAGACTAGATAGAGAAATCAAATATATGTTAGATTTTTAAAAAGAAAAGTTTTTAAAATGAAATTTGCATGCCACATGCTCAATATGCTAAGGGAGCTGGTCACTTCCATGAATTACAGTTAGTTCCTAGGATTCATCGATGTCAACAAATAATGACTGTAATTTGTAATTTGAAAATCATTACTCTTCAATTAACAATTGATTCACCATATAGTAGTTTTGATCATGGAAAACTTGCTCTACTTATATAAACTATAACTTCTAAGAAACATAGTTTCATAGACTTATAAGTAGGAGCTGCCAGTTAAGAGTTGAATTTTTAAAATGGTACGAATTGTGACAGTGACAAGATGTTTAACATGTCACAATTTAAAATGCTTTTTTATACTATTTCTTTCATTCCTCAAGATATTGTTATTTAACACTTACATAGGAGGAGTCTGATAAAGAACTCATCCAGGGTCAAATAGCAGGATGTGAACAGAGCTCTCTACCTCAGCGCCCAGACCGGTACCTGGGTTCTGCTTGTATCTCAGTTACATATTAACTGCGATAACCACCATTGCTCAGAGCATCAGTAACTGTTAAATAAAGTCTAATAGAAATTGTATATATTAATGTGGAATGTTGATAACCTTCTATAATTGTAGCAATTACTATAAAGCTTCCTAATTTTTAATCTTTAAATTTTTATTGATTCCGTTTTATAGAACACTTTTGTCATCCTGCTATGCTGGGCAATGGGAAAGGATTCCTGCTTCTATGCAGCTTGGCTTGCACCATATAGAACTGCCCCTTCCAGAAGTGGTTCATCACAGATGAATGCCTGCAATTTAGAGCACTTTTCTTCTTGCACCTTATTAATAGCTGTGAGAAAGTAAAAGGATTATTTAAGAGAATCAGTGATACCCAAAGAGTAAAATATTGGTTTCTTTTTCAAACATAGCATGTGAATAATCCACCTGTGTTATTTTTTAACCCCCGGGTTCTGGATATTATTCCATTAATTAAAATTTAGAAAGTTAAGAAGGCTCAGTTACTGGCCTTAAAATAACTTCAATATTAGAATAAAAGAAAACTTGGGGTTTACTTTTCCATTACAGGGCTCAAAATAGTGTCAGATTTCAGACACTGGACTGATGTTACATTTCTTAGTGTACTATGGTTGGTATATGTTAGTCTAGATTGCACTCTAGAATCATCTAGATAATTATGATAACGCTAACCCAAAGGAGTCAGAATCACTGAACACAGAACGTTTTTAAAGCTCCCATTTCATTCTAATATGTAATTGGGGCATAAAAACCATCAATTCTCACCCTGGCCGGTTGCTCAGTGGGAGGAACTTCGGCCTGTGGACTGAAGGATTCTGAGTCTGATTCTGGTCAAAGATACCTACCTAGGTTGCAGGCTTGATCTTGGTTGGGGTGTATGTGGGAGGCAACCAATGTGCCTCTCTCACATCGAAGTTTCTCTCTGTCTTTCCCTCTCCCTTCTACTCTCTCTAAAAATCAATGAAAATATATATTCAGGTGAGGGTTATCAGCAACAACAAAAAACAACAACACATCAAATCTACTTGGGAATTATAATGGAAAGGAATGATTGTTTTCTCAGCCACAGAAAGCTCTGCATATGGTATTTCTCCCTAATTGGGAGCCACCTTTCCTTTGTGTCACACTTTGCTTTCAACAGAACATGGTTTTTCTGACCAGAAGTCATATAAGCCTCTGTTGCTTCTCAGAAATTCTCCCAAAACTAATTATATATATATATTGATTTTCTACAGAGAGGAAGGGAGATAGATAGAAAGTCAGAAACATCGATGACAAAGAGACATTGATCAGCCGCCTCCTGCACGCCCCACAGTGGAGATGTGCCCACAAGCAAGGTACATGCCCCCAACCGGAATCGGACCTGGGACCTTTCAGTCTGCAAGTCGATGCTCTATCCACTGAGCCAAACAAATTTTTTATTTTGAAATAAAGATTCACAGAAATTTGCAAAAATAGTACACAGAAGACCCATGTACCCTTCAGTCAGTTTTCTCTAAGGAGTTTATCTAACATAATATAATACAACATTAAAGACAGGAAGCTGACACTGACTTGATGTAAGTGTATGGGTCTATTATTGTACCTCATGTGCAGGCTCCTATACCATCAGTGCAATAATGAAAGAGAACTATTCCATCACAACAAAGATCTCCCTCCAATGTCAGACACTGAACCGAAGTGAAATTAAGTGATACCCCTTTATAGCCAAGGCCTACGCTCTCCCCCACACCATCCCTAACCCCTGGCAAACCTTTAATCTGTTTCCCTTTTCTACAATTTTATCATTTCTCAAGAATCCTACCTAATAAAGAGGGAATATGCTAATTGACCATCATTGTCACAAAGATGGCTGCACCCATAAGGAGCCTTAATGAGCAATCAGCATGGACCTGAGGCTACACCCTCCCCCACCCCTGTGGGACTTGACCAGGGACCTCAGGTTGAGTCTCCACCTGGTAGGGCTTGACAGGGGACCTCAGGCCATGCCCCCTGCCCAGTGGGGCTTGATGGGAGACCTGAGGCTGCACCCCCCCCACCTGGTGGGGCTTGACAGGGGACCTCAGGCCATGCCCCCCACCCAGCAGGGCTTAACAGGGGATCTCAGGCCTTGTCCCCCACCAAATGGGGCTTGATGGGGGACCTCAAGGCATGCCCCCCATCTTGGCACCAAGCCAGGGGACCTGAGGCTGCGCGCCCCACCCTCCCTTCCTGGCGGGACTTAACAAAGGTGAGACTGGCTGGGTGTGTATCTAGCCCAATGGAAGGAGGCGGCCAGGTCTGGGTCTCACATGATTTTGAGGTGCATGTGAGTGGGCGGGGACTTGACTCTGGGTCCTGTGGTGTGCCCCAGACTCTGACAGGAGGAAGGTTTTCATATACATTTTACTAATTTTCTTTCATCTCTGACATTTCTATTATAGAGAAAGGGCAAATATCAATATTAAATTATTTCCTCTAATACCCTTTTAATGTGTACGAATTTCATACACTGGACCACTAGTGTTAATATAAGTAGACTCACAGCATTTGTAGCCTTTTGAACACTTTATTTTTATTTATTTATTTATTTATTTTTTACGTAGCCCATTGTCCTTGAGATCCATCCAAGTTGTGTGTATCAATAGTTCCTTTGTTTCTGTAGCTGAGAATTATTGCATTTTGGTTGTTTCCAGTTTTGAGCTATTATAATAAAGCTGCTACAAAAGCTGTTTCATTTCTCTGACATAAATGCAAGGAGTGCAATTGCTGGGTTGTATGGTAAGTGTATGTTTAATTGTTTTAAGAAATTGCCAACCTGTTTTCCAGAGTGGCTGTACCATTTTATAGTCCTACCAGCAATGTATAACAGATCGTGTCTCTGTATTCTTGGTAGCAAGATATAAAATTAGATATAAAATAATTTTATTTCATCATGCTTAGAGGTATATAGTGATATCTCATCATGGCTTGAATTTGCATTTCCCTAACAGCTAGTGATGCTGAACATTTTTTTTCCAAATGTTTATTTGCTATCTTTGGTAAAAAAATGCCTCTATATGTCTTTTGCTCATGTTCTAATTAGATTATTTGTTTTTACTGCTCAGTTTTAAAAGTTAAAGATAAGTACTTTGTCAGATGTTTGCAAACAATTTTTCCTACTTTGTAACTTGTCTTTTCAACCTCTTAATGAGAGCAAAAGTTTTTAATTTTGGTGCGGTCCAATTTATTGGCATTTCACTTTTATGGATTGTGATTTTGGTGTCATGTTTAAGAACTCTTCACCGAGCCCTAGGGCTGGAAAATTGTCTCATGTTATTTTAAAGAAGTCTTACAGGTTTACATCGTTTATTTGAATCTATGATTTATTTTGAGTTAATGTTTGTAAAAGGTTTGAGGTTCAGGTTGAAGGGAATTGTGTGGGGTGGAAGTCCAAGATTCCCCTCACTCACCCATTCTCTCTCATGACACTACAGAGGAGGCCCTTTTTGCCAAAAGGTAGAGATGGAAGTCTCAGCTTCCCACCGGCCCTCTTCGTTTCCACTCTGGAAGTGGGGAAGAGGTTGTGGCAGCTCCTTACCCCCTGGCCAGCGTGGAGTCTAAACTCTCCTCTGGGCCCTTGCTTGTACTGATGGGACTGCAAGCTTTTCTATGGCTTTTGTCTAAATGTTTTCTGTCTTGTTGAGTTGCCCCTTTCCTGGCCCATTGACAAGAGAGAGTAGACTTTTCTTGGGGTTTTTGTGCGTCTGTGTCATTAGTGTTTTCTGTAAGTCTGCCGAGTGCTCTTTTCTCACAGAGCAACTTTAAATGTGTAAGAAAAACAATACAACGTAATTTCTATGCTTCTTTCTGTAGCTCCCCTCAGCTGTTATCTTTCTCTAGAATTATATTATACAAATGTCTAGCAATGAATGAATGATTTTTAACAGATGTTTAATGCAGTTTCATAAACCTTTGTAAAACACCTAAAATTTGCCAGGATGGGTGGTAGATGCTAGAGGGGATACTAATGTAACAGCATAAATGGAATTTTCTAGGAAGATAGCTACATCTTAACTAGTAAGCCTTATGTGTACATTATATGTGTATTCATAATAATTCTTTTCTAAAAGTATTTTATGGTGCCATATACACCATTGTTTCACAAACTTTTCCATATAATATTAATTCTACTGTAAGTATGCATTGATTTAACTAGAGTTCTGCCTTTAAAATACCTCTCTACATTATTAACCTTCAAGAAGATTATTTAATGTGCAGTGTTGCCTAAACTTGTTTATCCTGTGAACTTCCTCCCCGCTCACCTGGATTTTGAATAATGGTGCTCCAAATTAATATAATTCACTATTCATATTCAAAGTACAAATTACTGTAAAGTAAGGTTATTCAAGAAGATTCAGAGGAAAAAAAGAGGTTAGCCAGGATTTGATGAAATTTCAGGGTGCTTCAGATTTATATATACATCCTTAACGATGTCTTTCATCAGCAAAAAAGGAAAAGCTGGTTGTTACATGAATCTTCGTTCTTTCCTCTCTTTTATTCTTCCTTCTCCCTTTCTGAGTCCCTGTACTGGACTCTAATCCAATTCTCAAAAAGCATTTATCAAAGAAATTAATCAAAAAAGGAAGACAGCAATTTATACAACAAAATTTATAATAGCACCATTTTAAGCAGTGAAAAAAAACAGGAAACAATTGAAAGCCATACATTTGGAGCAACAGTTAAGAAATCCACTATGGAATAGCACAAAGGCACTACAAAAGACCAATACGTGGACAGATTTGCTACAAAGTAGTGTGTGTTAAATAATATTAATAAAAATATCCAAAACCATATATACATGCTAAGCACATACATATTTAAAATAATCAAGAGAAATACCTTTTAGTTTGCTTCTCTGTCTCAGGTTGTGGTTTCTGGAAGCAAATGTGGAGATGGTTTTTAGAGTGAAGATGTGAGAGAGAAGGGGAAGACACAGAGAGATGTGGACAGAGGGGAAGACTGAACTGATGCAGGCCAACAAGCCTTGACTGATGCAGCAGGAGCTATGAAGAGATGATTGCTCTCCATAGCTTTTTGCTCTTGACCAAAATGCTGAGGATCCTTCAATTCTTGCCTTACTCATTCATACGGGCTACCTTGAGAAGGGCATAATCCCAGGAAAGATGACTTTTTACAGCTCTACGTTATTAATCTTCAAGATTGTGCAGCATTGCCTAAACAGCTCAGGCAAACCAGAAGGAATTGACAGCCGGGCTGCCTGCAGACTGCATTCCCTAGAGCAGGTAGCAAATACTTTCTTTAAAAAAAAAAAAAAAGGAGGAAGGGAGGGAGAGAGAGAGAATCATTGATTGGTTGCCTTCTGCATACCTCATACAGATAATTTAGCCTACAACTTGGACATGTGCCCTAATCAGGAATCTAACCATGACCTTCTGGTTCATAGGTCAATGTTCAACAACTGAGCTATGCTGGCTGGGCTTGATATGTTTCTTTTTAACTTTAGCATTCATTATTGTGTTAAAGAGTATAATCTTAACCTTGTAAATAATGTCAGCAAACACCATAATTTTTCATAACAGAATCATATTTAATAGTATACTCTGTAACCCAAATAATATCCTAAATAGATCCAGCTATTATGTATAGACTAGAGGCCTGGTGCACGAAATTTGTGCACTGGAAGGGAGGGTAACTTAGTCTGGCCTGTGCCCTCAGGGGATGTCCGCCTGCAGGCTGAGGCCCACTCCCTGCAGTCAGACATCCCTCTCGCAGTCCAGGACCCCTCATTCCTTACTGCCCTCCTGCTTGCTGCTCCTTAGTGCTCTCACAGAGATGGGAGAGGCTCCCACCACCGCTGCTGTGCTAGCCAGCCATGAACCCGGCTTCTGGCTGAACGGTGCTCCCCCTGTGGGAGTGCACTGATCACCAGGGGGCAGCTCCTGCATTGAGTGTGTGCCCCTGGTGGTCAGTGTACATTATAGGACCGGTTGTTCTGGTGGTTTGGCCATAATGGTTCCTTAGGCTTTTATTATATAGATTATTTTGACATCTTTAAGTGGACAATAGAGGATACACTTGAATTATGTCTTGAAGTCTGGAATAGAAAGAAGGGAACACATATATAACTAGAAAGAGATGTAGGGATTTATTGTTTTTTCAAGTTGTATACTTTTTTAAAAATGAAGAACTGATAAGTAATTAAAGCATGTAATAGAAAGGCATACCATAGTCTGGAAATGCTTTCTCATGTTTTCAACTGGGTCCTGAATACAACTGGGCCATCTTCAGACTTAACTCTTTTCTCCCATCATATCCAAAAAAGACTGACGAAAACCTTCACAGAGGCCACACCAATTAAAGCAGAAAAACCATTGAAAAGAAATGAGAAAACTTACTGAATTTTGTGGAGGGCATTATGGAGAATACTAAACGGGCATCACACAGGAAAACATTGATTTTCCCATTACATCTTTCCTCCAAATTCCTGCCTTAACTGTAATCACACATTTTGTTTGCTCTCTAACTCTATTGCTCAGATTCTTCCTGGATGTTCTCTGACACAATCCTCACTTTTCCCCATCCCTCATTTTTTGTTGTTGTTGTTGTTCTTAAATGGCCTCTAATTTGCTTCTTTCTTTGCCACCCATGCTTCATTCTGTTGCAGAGTGAAACCACTGGCTTCTGTAATCTTACCTGTAACCTCCAGCACAACCACCTTGGTAAATCAGCATAACAAAAAAGTGCAGTTGAGGAACTGAAAGTCTCTTACAGGCTGGAGAAGAGTGAGATGGTAAACATATGACTTTAAGGTTTGGACCCCTTCTAGCCCATCATTTGTTTCTGGTGATTATTATCTTGTTTCTTATCATTTGGGTCAGGTACAGGTATCTAGAGTTTATTGAGCTCTGCACTCATAATAAATTCATAGTGTATTATTTGAAAACTAGACTTACTGAAGTGGCACCTGAGTTTTTAGCATCCTTTTTATAATCACTGGATTCAATTAAATCTGACACCAAAGAAGCTAGTGTGACATGTGTTCATTTCTTTTTATCATGAGACTTTACGTGACTGATTATAATGTCAAGCTTCTGGCTTCAAATATTTCTAAGCAGTCCTTTGGGGCTCTGGTCAGAGGAGTTGTAAGAAGATTATAAATATATATATTCTACTTGTCAAGCATGTATCAGAACAGGACTGGTGTCCAGTGAAACATGTTTAAAACCATTTCCACCAAACCACCACCCCAGAACTAATCACCAAACCAGGGGAAAGAGACTAACATTCTTATTTATTGTGTGAGAGTTTTAGGAAAAACCAATAATGAGAGGCTTTGAATTGTTTGTTTGTTTGTTTGTTTGTTTGTTTATTATTTTATTTGCTCTTATTTTTGCTGTCAAGTCTTATATTCATCAGGGTTCAGTCAGGGGATAAGAACCAAAACAATAATGTGAACAGGAAAACTTAAATATTAAGGTGTTACCAACTAGGTATGGTATGGTTAACTACTAAAAGACGTGAAAGATTCCTAAGGTAAGGCATTCAGAGGTAGCAAATATAGAAAGAAGCTACTCCTAACACTTAGGGACAAGTAAAAAAGGAAGGAACTTCTGGAAGAAAGGGTCTCTCACCAGCTGAGAGTAAGAGCCCTGAGGAGAGGCAGTGGCTACCTCCTGAACATGGTACCTGGTGGAATAAGTGGATGGCGGTTATCTGCTGTCGCAGAACTTGGAGAACTCCCACGGCTATGGAGGAGGCTCTCAGAAGCCCAGGAACGCGGATTTTCCCACCACAGGTGAAAAGAAAACACTAGAGGAGGAAACCCTCACTCCTCCTCTTCCAGCCTTGCAGTCTCTCTCCAGCTCCCTCTACGTGCGGAACCTAACACGGAGCCCCTGGCAAAGGAGGAATGAAGGTGGCAGAACCCAATTCCGGTATCACGAAGCAGCCAGAAGGATGTGTGTGCAGATAAAAGGTAACACATTCAGAAGCAGAGTGACCCAATTCATCATTGTCATTAAAGAAAATTAACTCACTAAGCTGTATTATCTACCTTCTAGCACTTTTAAATTTGGGGCAGGATAGCTTGGATGATTATAATGACATCAACAAAAGTATAAATCAAGTTTCCTAAATGTACACCAAGTTTTACGGTCATGTATCAGTTACAAGAGAAGGGGTTTCTGAATAGCTGTTGCTCATTCAGAAACCCCATAAACTCAAGGAATATGGGAAAATTCCTTAGAGGCCAAGCCGAGACACCCAGTTTCCCTTATATATGGGAATTCTGACTATAGTTCACCATCTAAATTATTTTTTTTTACTACTTTTAACAACCAGGAGTTAGTTCACAAGCTGATAAGCCACTGTTTTTTTTTTGTCTAGAAAGTTCTAATTTTCAGAGAGTTTCTTCTTATCCTGTGCCAAAATCTGCTTCTTTTTAACAGTCTGGCACTGTGCCTCGTATCATTGCACATACTGTACTAAAAACTTCTGTGATAACCACTATGTCAGCCCTCCAAACAGTTGAGATTCTGTCTTAGCTTGTCCCTAGCTATGGTAGCTAACCATCCCTCACATGGCAGTTTCTATAGCCCCACATCACTATTGCTTCTTGACACCTCCCAAAATGTGATGCTCAGAAATGACTTTACTAGTTAGATGTGACAGGAGCGACGCAAAATAAAGTGGAGATATCCCTTTTAGGGTCTGGGTACTATATACACATGAATGTTGCCTTAAGATTTGAAGGGCTCTTTCAGCAATTACATCACATTTTGGCTTGAGCTACCTACCTTGTCCAGCTGCTCCCATCATTACCAAAACCTAGGGATGAAGCATCAGGGGTTCATTGAATTGTTTTTATATAGAAGAAATACGTAACACATCTTGTTCCAAGAATAATATAAATTTACATACTAAATCATTCTTCATTTTCCCGAAGACAGCCCTCCTGGCTGGGGTAGCAGGAAGGATTGGTGTGAAAATGTTCCTTGACTGCTCTACGCCTCCTCGTAAGCGTTTAACATTGGCCTTAGAAATAGGAAAAGCAGAGTTTGCCTGTGACTGTAACGTCAACAGCGAAAGTTTGATATTGAGCTAAATTACTTTTTAATTACTCTTCAGGGAGGGTTCCTGACATACTCATTTCTTCTCTTCGAACGAACATGAAACATGCTGAGACAGAAGTGATCCTTTACAAAGCAATGTTTTAT
>PVJN01031875.1:0-24550 GCA_004026805.1 Lasiurus borealis | reverse complement strand
TGTTATTTCACTTAAATGCCACTCCGTTGTAGACTTAAACATGATTACAATTGTAAAATTTTTTACGTATGTTTTACCATAATAAAAAAATGTAAGCTTTGTATCATATTGATCTTTCACTGAAATTTGGTCACTTCAATTTTTTCTATGTTATTAACCAAATAAGAACAGGGATTGTCTTCTTTCATTTCTTAAAATTTCTCCAAGCATCCAATCATATCAATCAAACATTTGCTAAGTAATTGCTATCACCTCGTTCTTACACCTGCTACTCTATTTCAAGAGAAGGCAAGGGATTCGGCTAATCGTGTCTTTGACTAGAATAAAACGAGTTTCTCCAAGCCTCATCCAGAATCCTTGTCTCTCTCCACTGCATGGTCTCTTCAAAACAGTCTCCAAGAGCTCTTCATGCTCAGGTCCTAAGGCTCTCTCAGGGAAAGCACCCTGCTAAATATTTTCTAGCTGTTTTATATGTCATGTTCTGCTCAGTGATCCCCTGGCTAACAAAAAGATGGCCACCCTGAATCGTCAACTCTCAGCAGCCCAAGAACAGCCCGAGACACCTGAGCCCAGCCTTCCTCCCCACTGGGACACATAGCAAACCCAACTGAGCCCTCAGTCCTCGCACAAACGATTACATACATGTCTGACGTGCGCTTGCAGATTCTTCACCCCGAAGGACCGAATCACAAACCAGAGCTTAATAGAGCGAAACCGCCGGCTCAGGGGGATCTGCCAGTGCTAAACCAGAGGAACACAGAGCCAGGTTAGAGATAGAACGCCGCCCCTCACGCACTCCTGGGCCTTAGCATCCCTGCCTGCCCAGCCCTCCAGGGATGGTCGGTATCACCAGATCTCTGAGGCAGTTGCTAAGGAGCAGCCAAGGCAAGTTGCCCAAAGCCTGCCCGGTCATGTGACGAAGTCACTGATGAAAGTGACCAGTAAGTCCTTGTCCAAGAGCAGGACAAGTGGAAACCAAGTCCATGACTCTGAGCCAAGGGGAAGGCATCTGATGTTTAAGTGCAGCTTTAAACATTTCATCCCAGGCTGAAACTTAAGGTAAGGAAAGGTGATAATTTTTTTTTTCCTAAGGGAACCTCAGTTCCTTGAACAGCAGAAAATAAAGTTCTAGTTCTACTCCCTCTTCCACCCTCAAACTGCAAAGTACAGCAGTCAAGAGCTCAGAGGCCGGCCGAAACCGGTTTGGCTCAGTGGATAGAGAGTCGGCCTACGGACTGAAGGGTCCTGGGTTCGATTCCGGTCAAGGGCATGTACTTGGTTGCAGGCACATCTTTCTTTGGGAGGCATGCAGGAGGCGGCTGATTGATGTCTCTCTCTCATCAATGTTTCTGACTTTGTATCCCTCTCTCTTCCTCTCTGTAAAAAATCAATAAAATATACTTCTTTAAAAAAAATAAAAAGAGCTCAGAGGCCGAAGCCCCGCAGACCTGGTGTCTCCTGAAATGCCCCACCGGGCTGTGACCTTGAGGAGTGCCACCTACCTATTTCTTGTGAGGCAGAAAAGGAATAGCACCCCAGGGAAGTGGTTCAAAAAGGGTGTGAAGAGCTTCACAGGAAGTTAACAGTCAGTTTGGGCTATTTACACAATTAAAATGTGAGCCACAAACCCCAGTAGTATTTCTGCCTCCCACACAGATGGCTATCATTTCATTTCACTTTCTCATTCTAACTTTTCCCTGTGTCCTCAGAGGGCATCACTCCAGCTTTCAGATTTCAAATAAGCATGTCAGCCTCTGTTAAACTAAAATTGACCTTTTTTTCCTGGTGACTAAATTCAACAGAACTTAAAGTTCAAGGTTGCAGGCACCATAGATTGGAAATTTTTCAATGCAATATCTCATCTATTTCTCAAATCTGAAAACAGAGCAGAGGGTGTGGAAAACATTTACAGTTTATTCTGATGGGTAATGTGGTTTCTAGTGACCTCATCTTCAAACGTCAGGAAGCTTCGACCACAATTTCTGTTGACTGAAGATAAATATTGACCCCACTGAATATTTACCTACTCATCCACAGGATTGCCAAATCCTCCAAAACATGCTCACCTTCATCCTTCACCCCAGTTCCTGACCCAGGCACAGTTGGGACCTTACCCCTTGGTTGAGACAGTATTTCTCCCACATCAAATACTAAAGCCTTTGATTTCCAGGCAAAACACTCATGGTGAGGACCAGCTTGGAAACTTTCATTTACCAGCAGAGGGCATCAAAACCCAGACACAGAGCAAAATCCCAAGGAAGACATCCTCTCCACGACTTGTTAGATGGACACGGGAGAAAAATGAATGGATGCCAGGGCCCTTCTCTAAAAACAATATTGCTCTCTAGCCTATGTAGTAGAGAGTAGACCCTTTCATGTACCGTACTATACACTTGATACTGTAAACTTACTGTAATAATAATGTCTCACATGGAAACAAGAGAAAAAAACCTCTGGGTCAGCAGCAAGCTGTAGTTTTTAAAAATGTTTTTAGTTAAATGTTGAAGAGGAAAAAAAAAGACTTTCCCCCCAAAGTATCATATGTGAACCTACAACACCCTGACCTCTTTCTCTTCTCCTTGATTGTATGAATAACCCGGAGATCACCTCTTAGAACTGGTTTTAACCTTTAGCTGCAGCCACTGTGCTGCCACGTGTGTGTATATATATGATGTTGTACATTGCACATACCCTTGGGTCCCCACAGTTTGGTGCCCCTCCCAGCTACCCCTTTATAGTATGATGAGTTAACAAGTTGGTGACCTGAACAAAGAGAGACACAGCTATTTAATCTCTTGCCAGACATAGCCCTCTTGGCATGATGCTATACAGGTCTCTGTAAAAAGTCTTTGCTGTCTCAGCAGCCAATCAACTTACAGTTTATTTTTTTTCTGGGTTTTTGTTTTGTTTTGTTCTCTTTCTAATCAAAGTGTGAAAAAGTTATAGATTCAATTTAAGTTCCCGATGAAGAAATACAATTGAGCTTTTTTTTTTCAGTAATAAAATCTGCATATTTATATTTCAAACAATGTAACTAAAACTTGATGTAGATTCCTCCTTTTTTTCCTTTTTGGCTTAATAAATATCATTTATTCAGTATGAAATCTTTATACTATATGTTCCATGTGTTAAGAATAAATGTACATTAAATCTTGGTAAAAAATAAAAATAAAAAAAATATTGCTCTCCAGATGCTTATAAATTAGCTACTTTATTTCACCAGCAAATTAAAGGAGAAGCAGAGATTATTTTCATTTTGATTTCTTTGCACTGTCTATATACCCAGTTATTCCTCTTGTCATTATTCTAAAACCAACCCATGTTGACCCAGCTGGGTGGTTCCTGCTGATATTATCCTTTGGACTTACAACAGGTGACATGCTTTTCTTTAACTCAAGGCACTCCCAAACCTCCTCTGTGTACTTCACAATCTTGCAGGTCTCCTCTGAAAGACAATGCCTCCCCCAGCCCCCATGCCTCACATCCTTAATGTCAGAGAACCGGGCCCTGAGTTTGGGCGGCTCCAGATCCCCAGGGATGAAGCCCCTAAGTCTTCTCTCCCAGGATGCTATGGGCTTCCATTTAAAGCTGCAGCTGCCTGGGTGAAAAAGGAGCTTGGGGCACAAGTCAGAAAAGTAGGGAAGACCCCCAGGTTACAGCAAATAGCAGCTTTAGTTTTCCAGGAATTTCTTTGTAGACTTGAAAATTAAATTCATGGGATTAGAGGTGAGAGAAGAGAAGGTACAGAGTAGCACTTTCTAGATGTAGAAATAGAAACAGTAAGTTTCCAGACTCATAGATGCAGAGAACAGACTGGTAGTGGCCTGCAGGTTAGGGAGTTAGGGGAGGGGAGAAAGAGGTAAAGGGATTAAGAAGTACAAATTGGCAATGACAGAACAGTCATGGGGCTGTAAGGTACAGCATAGAAAATTTAGTCAATAATATTGTAATAATTATGCATGTTGCCAGGTGGGTACTGGAAATATAGGGGACACCGCTTTGTAAAGTATGTGATTGTCCAACCACTATGCTGTATTCCTGAAACGAATACAAAATAATATTGAATGTGAACATATAAGGAAGTCAAGATCCACTAAGTTTCCCAATGCCCCTGCCACCTCCCCGTGGACAAGCAACTTATTTGTTTGCCCTACAATTACAGGAAGGACTGTCTTCAAACTGAGGTATTAAATCTGAAGAACCTGTTCCCCCAAGAGATGGGGAATGTAGGCTGAGAATGTGGGCAGGTTGGAAAGACTGAGGTGCAGCTAGTGAAAACACTGGGAATGTTTAGAAGCATCCAGAAACTCAGGAAGGATGTCCCTGACCCACCCCAAGGTGGAGCCTTCCACAGGGCCTCTATATGGACAAAAACATAAAAGTGATTTAAGCAAGGAACCCCTTTCCCTACTCCAGGAAATGTTGCACTCTGCCCTGCTGTTGGGTGGCAGGCCAAAAGGACTTTCTAGGATAGAGGAAGAAGAGAATTGTTCCGTTCTTAGTAAGGAGACAATTCTAATAATTAAAAAAAAATTAAGGACCACAAAAAAATTAAAACATAAATAAAAATAAATTTTTTAAAAAGGGCCACAACTATTTAGGAAAGGTGCAGACTGCTCAAAGTTGGTCTCATTTTTAGGGTTTTTAAGGTGTCCTGGGTTTCATGATGAGCATAGGTTTACAGTAGCAGGATTATGGGGTGGACTCCCCATGTGCCACCTTCTGACCAGAGCTGACATACAGGAGACCCGGGAGGGTCACATGCAGCCAGCTTCCATTTCAGAACCCCCACCCCCACTCCTGCTCGCCCCGGACACTCACCATGAAGTCGGTGGCCGCGCCCGAGTTGGCATGCCTAAGGTAGACGGGGTTCACGCTGAAGGTCTGCTGCAGCTTGTACTTGTTCTTGACCCTGTGGGTTCCCGGGGGGCATAAGTGGCAGAGGCCTCTCCAGGGAAAGCAAGGCTTTTCTGGGGGGCTGGGGGCTCGGCTGCCACACTCACCAGAACCCGGTACAGTCAAAGTGCACCATCATCCACTTGGAAGGATTAAAGGTGAAGGAGTCGGCATACTCGATGCCCTTCAGGAACCCCCGGAACTCAGGGCACAGGAAGGCAGTGCCCGCATAGGCAGCATCGATGTGGAGCCACAGCCCTTCCCTGGCACCTGAAGGGGCAAAGGTCACCTGGCTGGGAGGTGGGGCTGGGGTGGGAGTGAGGGTGGGGGTTGCCACCAGCCAGCTCAAAGGCATCTCTTGTCTGGCCCAGCTGGCGGGTGGGCTACAAGAAAAGAGCCAGGAAAGGCCGGCCTGCTCTGGCTTCCTGGGACACCAAGGCCCGTGGAGATGAGAGGGAGCCTCCATGTGAGGAGTGGGCTGGAATGAGGCCCCACCACCTCCTACAGGGAGAGCCTACAGAGTCCCTCCCTGGCCAGGAATCAACACCCTGTTGGCCTCATTCTAGAGCTTTCTGACACAGACCCCAACTTGCCGCTGGCCTGGAGAACCATGTTAATGTGTCTAGTACACGCATTAGAGAGGGATGTCCCTCATCCTAAGTGGTTTCTTGCTCAGAGATTTAAACAATTACATCTGGGGTTTTTTTCTATCTTGATCTCCCTCCATGGTTTCCCCTACCCTCCATTTTTCATTTTCTTAGCCTAGAGCAGAAGACATTTCACTGTCCTCTTTCTTCTCGTGCTCTGGGATGCAGCCTGCATTAAGCCGATTTCGACATAAAGTAAGAGGGTGAGAAGCCCCAGGCTCACACTGTGGCCTCCTGGGACAGGACGCAAGGGAGAGCAGCTCTCACGCCGGTCACCCCTCTGGGGAAGCAGTGGCCTGGCTGTCTGGGAGGACACCTTTGTCACCTGTGGTGGCTCTTCCCACCCTCTCTGCAATGATCATGGAGGGGCAAGTTAATGCCACAGAGTTCCTTTCAGGTTCTTGCTATAGGGTACATTCTAGAATTCATTACTTGTCTTCCCAGCTGGACAGGGCAGACTTACATATGGGGCCCAGCTCTGACAGGCAGTCAAAGGCACAGACACCAGTGGTCCCCAGGGTCGCACAGACCTGGAGGCAAACACAGGAAGTTAACGTGGGAAAGTGGGCTCTTGAGACACATTTGGCTTGAAAGAAAATTTAACCACAGATATTATCTACCCCACCCATTCCACTACAGCAATGGGTATCTCACACTATATTTTACCATGACCTATAGCAAGAACTGCATCTTATCAATGAGGGCGGGTGGGGGGAGGAGGAAGGAGACATATGTACTACTATTTGTAATACTTTAAACAGAAAAACAAAAAAAAAAAAGAACTGCATCTTAGCCCAGTCGATGTGGTTCAGTGGTTGAGCATTAACCCATGCATCAAGAGGTCACAGTTCAATTCCCAGTCAGGGCACATGCCCAGGTTTTGGGCTCGATCCCCTGTAGGGGGTATGTAGGAGTCAGCCAATTGATGATTCTCTATCATTTTTCTATCTCTCTATCCCTCTCCCTTCTTCTCTAAAAATCAATTAAGACATCTTTTTTTAAAAAAAAATGCATTTTATATGGTAACCTAGTACCTCTATATACATGTGGATTTAAAATAAAAGTTTCACCAAACAACACATACTCTGGCTACAGGAATGCACTCTGAAATTTTTCTATTCCATTTCTCTTTTTAACGCTGGTTATGAATTCCCCCAAATTTATTTTCTCACACACAAACCAATAGCAACTCATAAATTATAAAACATTGCATTTGAGGGCCTTTCTGGTTGTTTGCAACATATCACTTACCTGAATTCTGCCAATACTCCTTCCTCACCTCCAAGTCTATCATCCTAAGCTCAGAACACACTCTGACTTACAAAAACAGGCACCAGGCCCTGCTCCTTGTCCTCGTCGATGGCTTTCTGAAGAGCTTCCCCTCGGAGTGAGAAGTTGCTGTCCACGGGCAGAAACTTCATCTTCACCAGAGAAATCAAACCAGCCTTTTCCACTGAGGAGTGAGCCTGGCAGGACCACGGACACTGTTAGCAGAGTCATCCGGGGAGGAGCACTCCCCGGAAACTACTGAAGCCAGACTTCAGGAATCACATATAACATTCAACACTTATCTGTCCCTGCGGTTCCTGGAGACAATCTCTCAGGCCTGAGCTCCCCTAAGCCCCAGTACACGTGTCTCTAGATAAAAATGACTCCAAGGCCAAGACTCCGGAAGCCAAGCCATGGCCTGAAGGTATGGCCTGTGGTGGGCAACTCACCTGGTCAGAGGCGTAGGCAATGAGCCTCGAGTTCAGGGTGGACTCGTCTGTCCCGGGCTCAGACGCTTTCATTTCCAGGATTTTGTTCTTTCTTGCCGCCAGTAAGGCGATCAAGGTGGATTCACTGACTGTGCTCTGTGATGGAAGAAGGATTACCGGTGGCAGCCTCTCCCTGTGTTCTCTTCCAAATTCCCCAGGCTCTTCACAGGTGTGTGTGTGTGTGTGTGTGTGTGTGTGTGTGTGTGTGTAATAGCTATTCCTCAAAAAAGCACACAGCTCTTGCCTAAGCTCACAGACCTATTCTGCATTCTCCATTCACAGCACCCTAAGCAATCCTGGGACACCTCTCTCTAACTTTCCAGGGAAGTAATGAAAGCACATTTCACCTAAAACCAGCATCTTTATTAGAGAGGCCACAGAAACCAAAAAGAGAAAGGTTAGCTCCTGATAGATACAAGTTTGGTTATAGATATGTTTGTTCCTCTTGTAAAACATGCTTAAAAGAAAGCACTCTCGTCCTAGCTGGTTTGGTAGAGTGTCGGCCCGCAGACCAAAGGGTCCTGTGTTCGATTTTGGTCAAGGACATGTACCTCAGATGCAGGCTCAAATCGATGTGTCTCTCTCACATTGATGTTTCTCTCTCTGTGTCTCTCCCCATCCCTTCCACACCCCCACCTCAAAAAAAAAAAAAAAATCCATGGAAAAATATTCTCGGGTGAGGATTAAAAAATAAAATAAGAGATTTTAGAGGTTATACTTTCTCATTATAATGCAGTAAAATTCAAAATAAATAATAAAAAATGGTCAAAATATACTTATGCTTGGAAATTGAGAAATATTAATTTAACCCCAGATTAAAGAAAGAAGGGGCATGGGAAGAGAGCACTCACAATTCATTAGGTAAGGAAATGGAGCTTGTTTCCACAGGGATATCCCAAAGAGAGGGTCCTGGCCTCTGTGACCTTCAGTACTTTTATCTCAAAAATTGGGAATGATGATGTTTATCTACAGGTTTCTTGAGATGAATGATGAAAAGCAAGATCATGTACAGCAGATATTTAGCATGTTCTCCCAGACAGACTACCTGAAGTTTTAGCTACTTGCTAACACCCAGAACATCCATGATATATGATAATGTGTCTGTCTAGTGAGATTCACGCTTTAATCCTGGTGCCAGGTTGAGTGAGACAGAGAGTCACTTCGTTACCAAGTGGACCCATCAAACTTTCCAGTCTCCATCTCAGGGCAGTGTGTGTATTTTTAGTGAATAGAAGAATTTTTTTAATCCTCAAATCCACTCTGTGAGTGTGAGGTGTGAGGGAAATATTATCATCCTATTTATCCTATCTAATAAAAGAGTGATATGCAAATTGACCATACCTCTGCTATGCTCACAAGCCACGCCCACACACCAATCAGAAGCTAATATGCAACAAAGATGGCTACAGCCACAGAGAAAGAAGGAGGGAGGCTTGGGTTGTCTTGGTGATAGAGGAAGCCAAGCTTTACACACACGCTGGTGGGCCCAGGCCTCTACTTAAGGCTACAAAGTTTCCATTGTAGAAGATAAATAAATCCCAGATACCAGGGCCACTGCTTGGGTCACCTGGGGGGTGACCACCACAGGCCCCTATCCCAGGCTGCCACATGCCCCAAGGGAACCCCCACCCTGATCTGGGACACCCTTCAGGGCAAACCAGCTGGCCCCCACCTATACACCAGGCTTCTATCCTATCTAATAAAAGAGTAATAGGCAGATTGACCATCACTCCAACACACAAGATGACTACCCCCATGTGGACACAAGATGGCCAGCAGGGGAGGGCAGTTGGAAGGGACCAGGCCTGCAAGGAAGGGCAGTTGGGGGTGATCAAGCCTGCAGGGGAGGGCAGTTAGGGGTGACCAGGCTGGCAGAGGAGGGAAGTTGGGGGTGACCGGGCCTGCAGGAAAGGGCAGTTGGGGGGAACCCAGGCCTGCAGGGGAGAGCAGTTGGGGGGGACCAGGCCTGCAGGGGAAGGCAAGTTAGAGGCAAACAGGCTGGCAGTGGAGCAGTTAGGCATCAATCAGGTTGGCAGGGGAGTGGTTAAGAGGTGATCAGGAAGGCAGGCAGGCAAGCAGTTGGGAGCCAGCAATCCTGGATTATGAGAGGGATGTTCAACTGCCCATTTGGGCCCAATCTCATCAGGATCAAGCCTAAATGGGCAGTTCGACATCCCTCGAGGGGTCCCAGATTGAAGAAGGTATAGGTTGGGCTGAAGGACAACCCCCCATGCACAAATTTTGTGCACTGGGCCTCTAGTATATTATAAAAGTAGGAAAATTGCACATTATAATACAATTCAAGAATTTGGGGTTCATATATATACATATGTGTGTGTGTGTGTGTGTGTGTGTGTGTGTGTGTGTATGTGTGTGTAAATATATAAATACATAAATATTTGAAGAACCATCATTTGATAGATATACAAAAGATAGGTTGTAGGACTAGAGGAACTGATGTATGCTGTTAATTCCTCACTGCCAAGGGCCTCCTGGACCTAGGAGGGATGGGAAGAACTTCTACTTGCTTCACTTTTCCCATTAATATACAGTGTAAAGTGGGACAAGGGAGCAGAGTTGTCAGACTGTAAACTAAGAAACCTGAATCCAATAAGACAGGAAATGTGATGATACATTGATCTTTTCATCTTTTTCAAGGAAAAGAGGAAGAGTAGAGATGGTGGAAGCATCAGTGTGGACTAAGTGGAAGTTGAGAAGGGAGTGGCAGCAATGGGTGGGGGTGGCCAAGGAGGGGGTAGTAGCTATGCCAGTGATGATGTGAGTGATGATGGTGTCAACCATGACGGTGGTGGTGGTAATGGCGATGGTGGGGGTATGAGTGACATGTGGAGACTCCTGACGGACAGGAGAATTGCCTAGGCAAGGGTTGGCTTATCTCTCACTACTTATTCCCCATGCTAGCGGGAGCTTGGACAATGGAGGTACCTGCAAGACGCCTCCCCCGTGGCTGCCAGGGTGGTGGTGCAGGAAGTGCTCTGGGAGTCCCAGCATTTTTGCCAGCCAGTCCATGACGTTCATCTCCAGCTCCGTGCACGCAGGGCTGGAAGCCTGAAAGAGGGAAAGCAGCCTCATCTGGTTAATAGCAGGGCACCAAGATGGGCCCACCAGCCCCAGAAATACATCTGTCTCTGCCCTAGTATTCCCCTGGCCGTGACGCTATCCCTGAAGAAGGGGTCAAGGCCAGGCCCTGTGCCCCAGCCCCACCCCATTCTCTATCAAACCAATAAGGAAAAAGAATGTGGGGCTTTGTATTCTTGCCACTTTCAATGATGTGGACTCTCCTGGGACTTCAAGCCCTAGAAATGGTTGCTTCCATTGGGCTCCCTAAGCCCCTTAAATACCCAGCTGAGATGCACTCTATAGGCCAGGAGGAAGTTTTAGGACTAAGAAAGCATCCTTCCTGGGAATGATAGCATCTATCTTCCCCTCTCAAACCTCCCCCCCACCCACCCACACACACACATCCTATAACAGTTCAGGCTTAAAATATAAAGAGTATTTTGGCATAATTTAAAGCTGATTGGTGTTTACGGGGTTATTAAGGGAAGTCTTAGGGCCTCAAAGATAAGAGCACAGACGAAGTTGTATCTACAGGCACCAAAGTGCTTAGTTAGGGTCACAAATGGTGGCAATAACCAGCTCTCAGTCCAAAGCTTCTCTTTTCTCTTTGAGCTCCGTGCTCATGGGGAGATAAGGTACTTAAGCCTCTCTTTCTTCATTCACAAAATGGGGCCAATATTCACGATTCCATAAGATTAAAGGACAAGTTGGGATCATTTATGTAAAGCTTAAGTCCAAAGAATATAGCCATGGTTAACATTTAACTTGGAACCCTATTCAGAGACCGGGACCAAATATGTGTGCCCCCGGATGTCACTTCCTGCCGCGCCCTCGTTGCCACTGGTCATAGATACAGCCGCTGCTACTCACCCAGGTGAATCCCAAGCAGTTGATGGCATCGGCCAGCATGTCGCCCAGCAGTGATGGCCAAGAGGTGAGAGCTGGGTAGTAGGCGTGCATATGGGGGCTCTGCCAGTGTACCACCTGGAGGCAGAGCATATACACAGGTGACACGGGGAGGCATGTGCAGGAGGCAAGGGGAAGACCCTCCCTGGCAAGGGCAAGCACCCAGTCTGGAAATGGGCTGACATTTTTAAGACTGCCAATTAAGTGACACAGCTCCATACAAATAAGGCATATTCACGGTGTCCCTGCCACCCACATTTCTCATCCTCTCAGCTAGTTCTTCAGTGGAGCATTTGCACAAAAGCAAAGACCAGGGGGAATATGTGAAATGGAAACTGCTATAGTGGTTCTCAACCTTTCTAATGGCGCGACCCTTTAATACAGTTCCTCATGTTGTGATGACCCCCAACCATAAAATTATTTTTGTTGCTACTGCATATTCATTTCCTCCACAAATCCTTGCCCAGCTCCTGGTCCCTTCGATCCCTTCCCTCAGTCCCTTCAATTTGTTACATTCTTTTGAGAGCTCATTAGATGACATCTTGGGGTAGCATCAAGTTATTTAGAGGGCACAAATTCCTGTTATCCCTCAAGAGCAAAGACAGTGTCCTGGACAGCATGTATAGTAGAAGGAGTCTCAGCTTTAAATTCAAAGGCACAGGTTCCAATCCTACCTCTGCCCCTGATCAGCTGTGTCACCTTGCCTATTTACGGTGAAGCTACTGAACTTAATCTCCAAGGTCCCATGTATGTTCGATTCTCTTTTGAGATCCAGCCTTAATTTTATTTTCTTAAAGAGGATTTGTATGGGATTCAGACCTGATAAAACCAGGATCCTCCTCTGCACATCTCTCAACCTCAGTTTCTCATCAAAAACTAAATCCTGTCTCCTGGGGTTGCTATATAAACTGGCCTGGAGGAAATGTGTCCAATGTCAAGCACCAATGTGAACGGTGATCACCTGGTGATGGACACATCACTTCTCCTGACTCAACTTTCACGTGACCATACCTCTTCCTCTGAGTTTCACCAGGCGGAAGGCATCGTAGGTAACCGCAGTCTCTCCCACTCTCTATGATTTGCCTTATTTAATTCTCACAGCACCCCTGTGAGGTAGGTTCTGCCATGAGCCCTGTCTTACAGATGGCCGATAGGCAGCGCCCCCCGGGATCACACATCCCTCAGAGGGGCGTGCAGCAAAGCCCAGACAAACACCCAGCGCTGCCTGACTTCGTGCCCACCCACCTAAGCAGGATGGCATCCTGCCCTCTCCCCGCTGCTGCTCTCCCCTCAGGAAGAGTAGACGAGATTTTTCTAACCAGGATGGGAATGAAAGCTAAATGATGGTGGTTTGTGTTGTTTTGTTTGTTTGTTTGTTTGTTTGTTTGTTTTTCTTCTCTTTGCATCGCAGAGGTGGCCAAAAGAAAAAAATTAACCCAGTTGTTCGTGACGTGCTGGCGAACCTGAGGAAGCAAAGGGCCAACAGCTCGGAGAGGCGGTGCAGCCTGTGAGATGAGATGAGTGACTGGGCCTCGTTACTGACGTGCTTAGAGACATTATTTTGGAAACACAGAGGAGGGCTACATCCTCCTGATCCTATCAAAGGGCAATTGGGCTTTCTGGTGAGAGACGCATAGTAAGATAAGCCAGAGGGACGCTTATCAAAACAGACAGACGCCTCTGTCCAGAAATGAGCGCCTCTTTGACCGCACTCCCAGCAACCGCTGGAATTTCTCAATCGAATGAATCAGCTCATTTCTGCCTCTTCTGACAGTTGCTTTCCCAGCACTACCAACTTACAGTTGGCTCCTCAGCAGATGTCATTTTACAGAATCAAATCCATGAGATAATCTTATCGGGGAGCTAGCCTCCTTAGTAAAATTTTTATTGCTATAAAATTTTTCATAAGATGCTTCTGAAACAGGCTGACTGCTCAGAGAGATGAGTATTTGGCTTGGCACAAACTGGCCATCACTTTCTGAGTTTGAGTAGCTTCTCGTCCCTGACTCCACGCACATGTCCCACACATCTGAGGCCACACAGCTCTTCGGGGTGACGGAAGCAGATCTCGAGTTGGCCTCGACATGTGCTGGTCAGAGCAACAAGGCCCCACGCAGGGGAGTGAGCAGGACAGTCCGTGTGTGGGGCACAGCCGAGGGAGGGCATCTGGGTGCACGGCACAGCCTGAGCCCCTCAGTCACTCACCAGCGGAGACCTCCATGTAGGAGAAACAGCAGAGTCTTGGGAGTGGGACTGGCCCAGGTTAAAATCCTGGGTTTTCCAGGCACAAACTCTGTGGCTTTGGGAAGACAATGAGCTCTGTGCCTGAGTTTACTCACATGTAAAGCGGGAATTGTAGGGTCGCCGTCGGAGAAGACAAGCTGGCCTGCAGTGCAGCTGGTACAGTGCCTGGCATGCGGCCTGGAGGCCCGTAGAGGGCAGCCCTTTCAGGGGAGGAGGACTCGCGCACTTTTAGCAGGAATCGCCCTCCACAGCTCCTCTCTCCTGGCCCTCCACAGCTCCTCTCTCCTGGCAGCAGGGACATGGCCAGGGCCCATGGCCACGAGCCTCAGCTCGAGCCCCAGCCCAACCCTGCGCAGCATCTGGCTTCTGTCTGTCTGCACCCTGCCCCTGGCTGCCCCCAGGCCGTGCCCTTTGTCTCCAGGAGGGTCGGTGAATCGGGGAAAGCCCCTCATTACTCCTGAAAATCAGCTCAAAATCAGCTCGATCACGAGACCTTTGCCTGATGAGGAAGGAGGTGGCTGCGCCTCATGGAGGAGAGAGAAGTGGCTAACGGGACTCACTCAGCCTCCCAGGTGCCCAACCCTGGGTGGGGAAGGGCTGTGTTCTCAGCCTCCTTCTTGCTCTGTCGCATGTCCTGGAATTCTGTGGGAGCCCCTGGTCCCACGGCTGTACTTCAGGGGCCACCCAGCCTCCTCTCTCCATCGTGCTCACCACAGGTGTTCTTTCTCCTCAGACCCAATCTCACTCCCCGACACCCCCCACCCATTGGACAGCCACACTTCTGTCCCTGGCCCTCCATGTGCCCAGAAGTTGGGTTTGAACATTGGCCAAGTGGCTGAAGGGCCATCCCAGGCCTTTCTCATGCCTCCCGCCCACCCTTCTATGCCCCAAAGTCCAGAGTCACTCCTGTGACCGTATCTCACCCCGGGCATGATGATTCGCTCGATGTCCCCAAAGATGCTGTCCCAGCTGTCGGGTTCCTCAGGCGCGCTCTCGGGCAGCTGGGCTCGCAGGTAGCCGGGCCGCACATCTGGGGTCACCTGCCGCTCCCGCACGGTGCTCAGGTACTGGCAGATGTAATCCACCATCTGCTTTCCTGCAAGGGAGGCAGAGGAACCAGCCTCATGTCCCCTGACTGGGCCTGGCCCCACTGTGCTGTGCCCCTCGTGTCTGGACTAAGAAACATGGTGAAAGAGAGATGGGCTCATGGGGAGTAAGGGGTCGGATGCCCAGCAGAGGCCTTGTCTTCAAAAGAACAAAACGAGTGAGGGAGTGAATGAATGATGGAGGGAATGTGTGAGTGGACAAATGTACAAGAGGGAAAATCTCCAAAGCATAAAACTCCAGGGTCGATGTAAACCATTTCCTTTTCCTCCCCTTCCCTGGTCTGTATCAGCCTTGATCATCTCTCCCACCTTCCTCCCCAAAACAGAGCCTCTGTTAATGCATTGCCTTACATGTGTTCAGCAGAAACTCTGTGGCTCTTTCTCTCCAAACACTGTTTCATATACACACTCAGACATGCACTCACACAAGTTTTGCTAGCCCAGATGGCAAGTTTCCATTCGGGGTTCTGATAAAAGGGAAAGGGGGAAAATCTATCTGTTCACCATTCCCAATGGATCAAAAATTCCTCATGTGTTTTAGAGCCATAAACTTCTTTAAGAATAGGATTAAAACTATAAGCTGACATACATGCAAAATTTGGTCTATAATTTCTGAGGTTCATGGAATTCCTAAAGCACAATCACAGGCCCCAACTAAGAACCCTGCACTAGCCTGAAATCTAGCCTGAATCACTTTACCATGCTCTCCCCACAAAAAAAAAAAAAAATTTTTTTTTAACCAAATGAATGAACAAATGAATAGAAGAAAGGTAGCCGAGTCCAACACGCAGAAGCCACTGCAAATGATTTATTCTCTCTTCCCGTTCAGTTCTCCAGGAGACAGTATCAGTCTGTGGTGCCTCTGTTGGAGTCTCTTTCTGACTTTCTCTCTCTCTCTCTCTCTCTCTCTCTCTCTCTCTCTTTCTCTCTCTCTCTCTCTCTCTTCATCTCCCCATATGTGTCTGTGTATTCATCTCTCTTTCTCAATGTATATATATATAATTCCTCCTTTGTACTCTTTAGGCTCTCTTTCCCCATGCAAAAAATCGAGTAAAATAAAATAGAAGGAGAGGGAGCCTGAGCCCCTTCCCTCTGCACCACCTTATGCAAAATTCTTAGGACAGCCTTGGACAAAACTGGGAATGAGACAAACGCTTCCATGCCTTTCTCTCATTTTGCTCTCCTTCAACCCTCCCACAGCCCGATGCTTCTCCTGCCTGCAGCAGCCCACCCCCCACCAGAGGCCTGGGAGCCCTGGACCTAGCCCTCCACTCGTCCAGGGACAGCATGAAATGTATTTGTGTTCCACTCACACACAAGAGCCTGCTCTCAGCGGAAAGTGCCTTTGGAAAGTAACAATAGAAGCTAGTGCAAATTAACGTCCACAGGCTAACAGCCACTTAGTGAGTTATGCCTGGATGGAGGAAAGACAGGGAAAAAAAAATCTGGATTCTGACACAGGACAATAACTTACAGCAAAAGAATTTCAGGAAACATAACCAGATAGTGAGAGGAGGATATGAAAACTTAGAAAGAAATGATAAGCAACAACCTGCTTCCCCACTCAGGAGAGCCATCCCTGGACACACAATAACCATTTGGTTTTGCTCCGCATTCCAGGCTTGGTGTACAGCAGGTGCACACTAAACTTTCACACAATGCATGACTGAAAGAAAGAACACTACTGAAAAGTCACACATAGAAACATGAACACTAAGAAAGAAAAGATCTTGCAGTGTCTGCAGAATACTTAGGGATTTTTTTTCCCCATTTCAGGACGTGAATAATCAATCCCCCGTTTGCCACTTAGTGGAGCAGGAATCCAAACCCTCTGTTTTGTGTGGAAGAGTAGAAAAGCACGGCATGGCCGAGTGGGTGTAGATGAGAGTGGGTATATAACAGGAAGAATGAAAGAGGTGGAGAAAAGTTTTAAACTCTGGCCCCTCATTTATTCCTTTCACAGGAAAATAAGTTGCAGCAGCCAACTCTAACTCCCCGTCAAATGACACCCCCAAATCTAAAGACGCATAACCGCGGCTGGCAGCGGGGAAGAGGGCCCGGGATGCCCATGGCTCACCTCTCTCTCTGTACTCCTTGGGCTCCATCATCTCAGTCAGTCTCAGTCCGTCAGTCTCACTCCTTCTCACAGACACTAGGAGGTCCAAGGGGCGCTCCTGGGCAGCAGGATGGAGCCCTGTATTTAAAGGGTTCTCCTGCCTTCCACCTTAGCTCCGCCCTCCAAAAGCCCTTCCTCTAGGCTGAATTAATCCACGCCTTCCTCTACCAATGCTCTGAGGGACAGTGACCACGACTTTGATCAAGAAATGGAGGAAGAATAAGCATAACCAATGAACAAAGACACTGGGGGGGTTGGGGTATACCTGGGAGGGAGGGGGGGCAATGGGGAGATATGTATAAAAAATTAATAAAAAGAAAAAGAAAGAAAAGAAATGGAGGAAGAAATGTTGCGCTTAGCACCCTGAGCCTTCAGGGAAATGTGGTGAAGAGCCCTCAGTTCTTTCTGCCCCTGACTTCAGACAAGCGCCAGCCTCAGACAAAGCTCCCAGCTCGTAGCCCAAAGCAAAGCTGAGGGTATGCAGAATAAGTAGCACAAATTATTATTATTACTCCAGCCACTGCTTCCCCATCATCAGGGAGGGAGGAGTGGGCACTTAAGAGGGATGCTGGGGCTATGCTCAGGAGCAGGCAGATGTTATCTCACACAATGAATTTCTTTATTGCTACATAATACATATTGTTGTAAAGAGATGAGAAAAAGAATAACCATCACCGGACATAATCGCTTTTAGCGTGTGGGGGGGGGGGGGGCGCGCGCACGTGTAAAGGGACATACAGAACCTACATGTTCATAGCGGCATTATTCATAACAGCCAAAAAGTGGAAACAACCCAAATGTCCATCAACAGATAAATGGAGAAATACAATGTGATATAGCCATTCAACAATAAGAAGGATGCAAGTGCTGACAGGGATGAACCCTGAGAACATTATGTTAACTGAGAAGAGCCAGTCTCAAAGCACCACATCTCATATGACTCCATTTATTGGAAATGTCCAAAACAGGCAAATCAACAGAGACCGAAAGTAGATTACTGGTTACTCTGGGCTCTGGTTACTCCTCAAGGTTTGTGAGGAGTCAGAGGTTGATAGCCAGAGGAACAGGGCTTGGGGAGTTTCTTTCTACGGGGTTGCTGGAAATGTTTAAAAATTGATTATTGTGATTGTTACACAACTCAGTGAATATCTTAAAAGTACTGAATTGTACACTTTAAATGGGGGACTTTATAATATAGGATTACCTCAATAAAGCTTTGCTTTATGGGAAAAGTAATATTGACAGCAGTAATAGCTGACATTTATTGATGCATAAAAAAAAGTACCAAGCAGCAAGTTAGGCAATTTAAATGGAAAATCATCTGTTATTTTCTCATCAAGTGTTGCTTCTGCTCCATTATCTCTCTTCTATACTTCTGCAAGTCCAATTATGCTTATTTTTAAAATATTTTTTTTATTTTTTTTTTTACAGAGAGGAAGGGAGAGTGATAGAGAGTCAGAAACATTGATGAGAGACAAACATCAATCAGCTGCCTCCTGCATACCTTCTACTGGGGATGTGCCTACAACCAAGGTACATGCCCTTGACCAGAATCAAACCTGGGACCCTTCAGTCCACAGGCCGACACTCTATCCAGTGAGCCAAACCAGTTAGGGATCCAATTATACTTATGTTAAACATTTTTACCTTGTCTCGTAAGTACATAATATATATAACTAGAAACCCGGTGCATGAAATTCTTCCTGGGTGGGGGGAGTAATCCTTCAGCCCAGCCTGCTCCCTCTCCAATTTGGGACCCATAGGATCGGGCCTAATAGGCAGTCAGACACTCTCTCACAATCCAGGACTGCTGGCTCCCAACTGCTCAGCTGCCTGCCTGATTGCCCCTAATTGCTTCCTCCTGTCAGCCTGATCACCCCCTAAGCACTCCCCTACCAGCCTGATTGATGCCTAACTGCTCCCCGGCCAACCTGTTTGCCCCTAATTGCCCTTCCCTTTAGGCCTGGGTCCTCCCAACTGCCCTCCCCTGTTGGCCTGATTGCCCACAACTGCTCTCCCTTGTAGACCTGGTCCCTGACAACTGCCCTCCCCTGCTGACCATCTTATGGTGGCCATCTTGTTTCTACATGGGGGCAGGATCTTTTGACCACATGGGGCAGTCATCTTGTGTGTTGGAGTGATGGTCAATCTGCATATTACTCTTTTATTAGATAGGATAGAGGCCTGGTGCATGGGTGGGGGCCAGCTGGTTTGCCCTGAACAGTGTCTTGGATCAGGGTGGGTATTCCCTTGGGGCATGGAGTGGCCTGGGTGAGGGGCCTGTGGTGGTTTGCAAGCCAGCCACACCCCCAGTGACCCAAACAGAGGCCCTGATATTTGGGATTTATTTATCTTCTACAATTGAAACTGTAGCCTAGAGCAGAGCCAAGCCTTCTGCTTACACAGCCATTGAAACTTTGTTATCTTAAGCAGAGGCTTGGGCTCAACAGGGTTTTCGGAAAGCTTGGCTTCCTGCATCACCAAGGGCAACCCAAGTCTCCCTCCTGCTCTCCCTGTGGCAGTAGCCATCTTGATTGGGTTAATTTGCATACTCCATCTGATTGGCTGGTGGGTGTGGCTTGTGGGTGTAGTGGAGGTACAGTAAATTTGCACATTACTCTTTTATTAGATAGGCTTGTGTATGTCTATATGTGTACATATATATTATATATTATATATTGTATAATATATACATTATAGCTATAAATTATATTATATGATATTCTTTTTTACTTTCCATATTCTTGTCTCTGACTTTCAGTTTGGAAATTTTTTTCTAACCTATTTTGTTTTCTCTATTCAGATATATATAAATTTTATACATATATATGTATATTATATATTTTTTTATTTGGTAAAGAATTAAAAACTATAAAAAATAAAAATTCTATGCCTGGTGGTATGGCTCAGTGATTGAGTGTCAAGCTATGAACTAGGAGGTCATGGTTCAATTCCCGGTCAAGGCACATGCCCGGGTGGTGGGCTCAGTCTCCAGAGGAAGGATTGCAGGAGGCAGCCCATTAATGATTCTCATCATTGATATTTCTATCTCTCTACCTCTCCCTTCCTCTCTGAAATCAATAAAAAATATATTTTAAATAAAAATTCTATACCTGAATAAAATACAATAACCCTGAGAAAAGGTAATCAATAAGTAGGTTTATCATCATATTATATATTTTTTCTTCATCGTTTTCCCCTAATTGCTCACTTATTCAACAAATATATTTGGCCCCCTTCTATCTTCCAGTTGTTGATACAGTGGAGACCAAGACAGACACCAACTCAAGGTATAATGAGTTTATAATCTAGGAGGACAGATGCTCCAACGTTTTCTCCAAGGGGCACTGTAGGATGTCCTTCTATATGTTTTGAAATTTTTATTTAAAAAAAAAAAACACAACACGAAAAAATCCTGACCATACAATTGTACCTAACAATGATAGTAAATATTATTCTTAATGTGCTTCAGTGTTTGATGTCAAGAGTATCTGAGATACTGGGCAAAAATGTTTGAACATAGAGTCAGTTCCCTGGCAGACTGAGGATTTTTTTTAAAGCAGCTATAGGCTCATTCAAGTGTGAGCTTTCTTAATATGTATTTTCTATAGCAAAGTAAATGTGCAATTTTATTTTGAAATAATTCTTGAGAGTTATAATAAGGACAAGTCTAGAATAATTATGTAAAATTGTAATAAAAAATGAATGCCTGCCCAGCCAGTGTGGCTCAGTTGATTGATCATCATCCCATGGACCAAGAGTTTGCTGGTTTGATTCTAGGTCAGGGCACATGCCAGGTTGCAGGCTCACTCCCAAGTAGCGGACGTGCAGGAGGCAGCTAATCAATGTTTCTCATATTGAAGTTTCTATCTCTCCGCCCCCTCTCTCTTCCTCTCTCTCTAAAGTCAATTAAATATTTGTTAAAAAATTAATGCTTTACTGTTATCTCGCATACAAAAAATTCTTATAAAAAAAGCAAGAATACATTTAAATAATCCACAAAATTCAAAATTATAAATCATGTAACCAATCAGTAGTAAGATTGAAATTGATTAAATCATCTATTTTATTTTTCTTTTTTTAATATATTTTTATTGATTTCAGAGAGGAAGGGAGAGGAAGAGAGATATAAACATCATTGATAAGACAGAACCATGGATTGGCTGCCTCCTGCATGCCCCCCAGTTGGGACTGAGCCTTCATGTGCCTTGACCAGAATCGAAATCGGGAACTTTCAGTCCACAGGCCGACACTCTATCCACTGAGCCAAACCAGCCAGGGCTACATCATCTATTTTCAAGTGGTGTCCCACAAGAATTTTTAAAACATGCAATACCTGATTATTTAGACAGGGGCACTGATTTCTTTTCCCTTAGATTATCAAGTTTAGGAAATAACAGCCAACACAACAATAGCTTTCCTGTGTAATGCCCTGTTTTAAACCATAAATGTATAGATCAAATAAAAAAATGCATCTTTTTTGTTGTTGTTAATCCTCAATGAGGATAATTTTTTCATTGCTTTTCAGAGTGGAAAAGAGCAGGGGAGAAAGAGAGAAAAAAAACATCAATGTTAGAGAGACACATCAACTGGTTGCCTCCCACGCACACCCCAACCAGGGACTAGAAGCAAATCTGCAACCATGTACGTGCCCTTGCTTGGGATTAAAACCCGCAACCTGCCTAGCAGGTTTGTCTCAGCAGATAGAGCATTGTCCTGCAGACTGTAGGATCCTGGTTTCAATGCCTGGATTGCAGGCTCAATCCTCAGTGGGGGAACATGCAGGAGGCAGTCAATCAATGATTCTCTCTCATCATTTATCTCTCTCTCTCTCTCTTTCTCTCTCTCTCTCTCTCCTTTCCACTCTGAAATCAATAAAAATATATTTTAAAAAAAACAACACAACCTTCCAGTGATTGGACCGACACTCTAACCACTGAACCACACAGGCCAAGACTATAGTTGCATCATATTGGTCACATCATATAATAAGGTTGTATCTGATTGGTTTATTCTTAGTACTAGGAATCTTTATATACAAGTACAGGCACCTGATTTTTTAAAAAGTCACTTTACAGCAAAAAAAAAAGGCAATTGCTATTATTATTATTATTATTATTATTATTATAAATCAATCAAAATTATACCTATTTTAGTGTCAGATTGGCAAAAATAAATTTTGGGGGTGTGCTGCAGAATTTTAATAATTAGTTTATATGTGCTATGAGAAGAAAAAGGGTGAAAATCACTGCATTATATTGTACTATGTATTTGTATATAGAGGAAACATTACATACCAACTGTATACATGAGATCTAAGCTATCAAATGTAAAACCAAATAAACAATTAATAAAGTACAATGGACAAATTCTCTCGGATGAAGTAAAGATCAGGTGAAAACTCTTCCAGGAAGCAACTGTTAGGGTTTTTTTGGGTTACATATACATCTAAAAATGAAGAACCCTAGGAACTGCATCCAAATTACATGCACTATTTGATTTTTATGAAAGTGTAATATTTTTAAAGGACCTCAGGCCATCAAATTATATTTTTTTAAAAACCATAAGACTATCTATATATCTATATATTTGAAAAATACTATTAGCAAGTCACAAAAATATTGATACCAGAATTTTGATTTGGAACTGGAGGTATATTTTAAAGGATGATACTGTGTTTTCCATCATAGGTTACACAGAGTAATCTGAGAATGGATTCGGAGAACTTACGTCAAACTGAACCCATGTGCATTGAGATGTTCTCATAACATGGAGAAAGCAAATAGCAAAATCATTCAAAACTACAATGTGCCAGATATCTATAATGAAATCCAAGTACAGTAAATAGTACTTTATGAACCACAAATACATTAGTTAGCTCATTCCTAAGTAGACCTGACATGATGGAAGGAGTTATTTATTCAACAGAAGCCAGGTGAATAGAAGAGATTTTCTTTTTCCTATTTGCTATATAAACCCGAGTGCTAATGCGTTGGGAACCTATCCATATGGACATAAAGTTCCAACAACAATATTGTGTTTTGACAGAAGGGAGAAACCAAGATGGCGGCATAGGCAAACATCTAAACTACTGCCACAACAATTTCAAAACTACAACTAAAAGATAAAATGGACATCATCCAGAAACACAGAAGGCTGGCTGAGTGGGAATTCTACAACTAAAAGGAAAGAGAAAAGCACAGTGAGACTCAGAGGAACTGTGGAAGGCAGAGGTACTGAGGCATGCGCGCAGAGAGGACGGGCAATTGAATACACAGCTGGCTTTCTCAAGCAAGAGGGAGACAAAAGCTCCCAACTGCACTGAACTCCAGTTCTGGGTGAGACTCTGGGGACCCAGACTCATACGGGAAGAAACTGGACTGTCTGACAGTGGGCGAAACTCGAGGGCAGCTTTCTCTCAGAGATGCTTGCAGCAATTACCACAGGACACTGAGACACAGGAGCCTATAAGGGCAGGGCTTATGGGAAACCTATGCTGTCTGCTCCGCCCTGAGACTCCACCCCATCCAAGCTGAGCACAGAGGCTTTTGCAGGTCTTGTCTCATAAGGGTGTCTCCAGCACAGAAGTTCTCCCAGCGTACACACAGCCAATTGTCCTGGAGGTCAATTCCTCCCAGTGATACTAACAACCATCAAGGTTTAACTATAACAAAACTGTACACACAGACCACAAAGAAGTGCCTCAAAAGTGTCCACCTCAGGTAACTGGGGAGACTGAGCCACTGGGCCCTATAGGACACCTAACACACAAAGCCAATCTGTCAACTCAGGGAAGCAGCCAAAATGTGAATACAAAAAAAACCAGATCACAAATGAAAGAAATGGAGGAAAGCAAACGACTGGATATTGAGTTCAAAACCACGGTTATAAGGTTTTTCAAGAATTTCCTAGAAAATGCTGGTAAATTTAACAAGACCCTCGAGGATATGAAAAAGGACCAACTAGAAATTAAGCATACACTGACTGAAATAAAAAAATATTATACAGAAACCTAACAGCAGACTAGAGGCTCTCAAGAGCCAGGTCAAGGGAATTGGGGGTGAAGCTATAGAGCTGTGCCCACATTCAGGGCGCACAGAGCTGAGGGGTCCCTTGAGGGCGCCTGGAGCTTAAGATGGCGTCTGCTGCTGAGGGGGATGTGGGAACCATGACCGAGCTGACAAGGGTGCTGCAGTGGGGTTTCCAGGAGCTGAGCCTTAAGAACTTGGCAATGTCCCTGGGCGTGTCAGAACAGGCACTGCGGCTCATCATCTCCATCTTCCTGGGTTACCCTTTGGCTTTGCTTTATCGACATTTCCTTTTCTACAAGGACAGCTACCTCATCCATCTCTTCCACACCTTTACAGGCCTCTCCATTGCTTATTTTAACTTTGGAAACCAGATGTACGACTCCCTGCTATGTGTCATCCTTCAGTTCCTCATTCTGCGACTAATGGGCCACACTGTAATTGCTGTTCTCACTACCTTTTGTTTCCAGATGGCCTACCTTCTTGCCGGATATTATTGGACAGCCACTGGCACCTATGATATCAAGTGAACAATGCTTCATTGTGTTCTGACCTTGAAACTGATTGGTTTGGCTGTTGACTACTTTGATGGAGGGAAAGATCAGAATTCCTTGTCCTCTGAGCAACAGAAATATGCCATACGAGGTATCCCTTCCCTGCTGGAAGTTGCTGGTTTCTCCTACTTCTATGGAGCCTTCTTGGTAGGGCCCCAGTTCTCAATGAACCACTACATGAAGCTGGTGCACAGAAAGCTGACTGACAAGCCAGG
>PVJN01031874.1:0-24445 GCA_004026805.1 Lasiurus borealis | reverse complement strand
TGTCCTTTACTCGGTGGTCCTGGATTGAACCCTCCTAGGGGTCCTGCACTTGCGCTACTGCAGCCTGGAACTTCTGCATGTGCACAGGACAGGCTGTTTGTCCTCCTCCAGACTCTGCTCTAAAGGCCTTGCCCAACCAGCCCATCCACTGAGGACCCCCCTTCTGCTGTCTGTCACATCCCTACTTTCTTCTCCCTAACACAAATTCAAACTGTCATTTCATTTGCTCATTATGCCTTTACTGTCTGACTTTCCTATCAGAATGTAGCTTCCATAAGGGTAGGTATTGTTTCTGTCTGTCTTAACTGCTGATCCCCATATCCTGGCATGATGCCTGAGGAGGATAAGAAAATGAAGTAGGTGTATCAGAAAATCTAAAAAGAAATTCACTTTTCTGAGACAAAGAAAAGTGAGGAAAATTATATGCTGACTGGGATTTTGGTTATGGAGTATATTGAGAGGTTTCATAACTCTGTTTTCTTAGGTCTTTTGAGATGAAGGGGCAGGAGGGTGAAAAGGATGCACATAGTTTGGTGTCAAGCTTAGTAAAGCATGATATTTTATAGGTAAATTACAGAAATCATGACATCAAATGAGACTTGCTGATATTCAACTTGTGAAGCGTAAGGTGCCACTAAACCACAAGTGCCAGGGATCTGAGAATGTTAGTTGTACTCTCTTACTTAGTTTCCATATGTCATCATAGTGCCATGAAGAAAAGAACTGGATTAGCTATATTATCTTCCTGAGTTCAATTTGAAGGGTCTCAGACTCCATCTGGTAACATCTTCTTGCTTTATGAAACAACTCGTTTCCTCAAAACTGAGGAACACTGGGATCTACCTGCAGAGCTGACGTAATACACCTACCTGCTGCTCAGCTTCTTAACTTTGTTTCCAGATGCTACTGTCACTCAAGATGTCCATGAGGAGAAGATGGAAAATGGTCAAATCCTACCTGATGGCTGCTTGTCAAAATCTGCTGCATCAGAGTTTATGAATATAACAGGAGATGGTATTCCACCCAACCGATTGGATTCTCTGTCTGATGACTTTACTAGTCTAAGGAAAGATGTCCTGACTAACAAACCTGGTAATGCACTTGTTGGAGGAACCAAAAACTGCAGTGTCCCCGCAGATGATCAGAAAGTCTCAGTCACAACTTTCAGAACTGCGCCAAATACATTGCAGATAACTCCTGCTATGGCACAAGGAATCAATGCTGATATAAAACATCAGTTAATGAAAGAAGTTCGAAAATTTGGACGAAGTAAGTAGTGAAAGAACATCTATGAATCATATAATGGGAGGTCCCTCTCATTGTAAACTTCAGATAGATTCAAGCTCTCTTGCAGTGCATTTTGGGGAAGCATTTGGGTTTTCACATAATTTAAAGTGATTTCTTGCCCTAATCGGTTTGGTTCAATGGATAGGGCGTTGGCCTGTGGACTGAAGGGTCCCGGGTTTGATTTTGGTCGAGGGCATGTACCTTGTTTGCGGGCACATTCCCAGTGGGGAGTGTGCAGGAGGCAGCTGATCGATGTTTCTCTCTCATCGATGTTTCTGGCTATCTCTTTCCTTTCCTCTCTGTAAAAAGTCAATAAAATATACTTTTGAAAAGTAAAGTGATTCCTCTTGCTTTAACTTTAAAGATGCAATATACCTTTTTCTTTCCCCCTCATTTACTTAATTGTAATAGTTTCCTTTTGCTGCTATAACAAGCTACCACAGACTTTGTGGCTTAAAACTATATTATCTTACAGTTGTAGAAGTCAGAATTCTAAAATGATTTTCACTGGGCTAACATGAAGGTGTTGGAAGGATAGCATTCCTTCTGGAGAATCTAAAAAGAACCTGTTTCCTTATCTTTTCCCATTTCTATAGGCTGCCTGTGTTCCTTAAATCATGGCCCCTTCCTCCACCTTCAAACCTCTATCCTCTGCTACCATCCTTACATCTTTTCTCTCTGATCCTAACTCTACTGCCTTCCTTTTAGAAGGATGTCTGTAATTATTTGGGCCTACATGAACAAACCTGGGTAATCTCATCTCAAAATCCATCACTTAATTATATCTTAAAGTCCCTTTTACTATATAAGGTAACATATTCAGAAGTTTGGGGATTAGGACATGGGCAGTGTTAGGGACCATTAGTCAGCCTACCGCATTTGATTAGTGTTTATAAGTGTTTTCTTAGTAGATATGCACAGATGGTTTGATTTGAATATTTAAAAAACAAACTATAACTTCCACCCATGAAGAATGATTGCTTAAGGATGTGTAAAGATTGAATTTTATTTCCCATTCACATTTTTTTAAATACTAAAGTGTTTTTTTAAATATCTTCAGAGTATGAAAGAATTTTCATTTTGCTCGAAGGAGTGCAAGGATCTCTTGTAGTCAAGAAACAATTTGTTGAATTTACCATCAAGGAAGCTGCAAGGTGGGTGTAAAGAGGAGCTTGTTTTTTGTTTGTTTGTTTTTTGTTTTTTTTTAAGCACTAGTGCCCAATACAGGACTGGGGGAGGAATAAGCTCTGCCATGCTTTGCTCAAACCTGGCCCTCACTCATGGTGGAATCACTTCAGAGGGATTTAGATATATGAGTCCAACTCATTCATCCTATTCCGTGGAGCCTTATAGGCTCACCACAGACTGAAGTGGGCTTGGGCCCTAAGTGGCACTGTTAGCACTTGCTAAACCCTACCTTTACCTGAGGAGACATTTGTATTCTATGTCCATTGTCAGTTCCAATTGTATCCAACATAATGCCTTGCATATCATAGTGATTTAAGTATCTATTGGTTGATAACATTTATCTTTATTTTTAGGTTTAAAAGACGAGTTTTAATCCAGTACCTTGAGAAGGCACTAGAAAAAATGGATTCCCACCACCTTCTGAACAACATTAATCACATCAACAGCAGATCTTCATCTTAATGCAAAGACCAAGGAGAAAAAAAAAAAGGACAAGTTTTCTGTGCTGTAGGATGGAACAGGCTATTGTTGAAGCTTCCTAGAATATTTTAGTCAAAGGAATTGCCTTCCACAAGCTAAGAAAAAAGCTGTGTAAATTTTTATATTTTATGAATTTCTAGCAGTAAAAGCTGGCTTTGCCCTAAGAATTTTCTCCAAAAGTATTAATTTGTGTTGTTTCTTTTCCCAATTGAATTAGGTAATGCTATTAATACAGCAGGTTAAATTCAGTAAACACTGTTGCCCCTACCACAGGTGATAAAGGTTCACTCATCTGAGCATTTCCAGAGTGACTAGGGCCCACATGTAAATAGAGTACTACTTGGTGCTCTTGCTATGTCCTTTAGAAAGAATAGATGTTCAGAGTCCAACTGGTAATCTTGTGTCTGCTGAACAATGTTTTCAACAATTTCCAGCTGTGCCTTTTAAACAGTGACATATTCAGGACAGTTTGAATCAAAGAGTAAAAAAAAGCTGCTATTTGGGTAATTTATTTCTCTGTGGGAGGGGGGCCAGGGAGAGTCACCAAACAATCTACCTCCAACTCTCTTCTATTTTGTCTAGAGACATTTCAAAGTGCACCTGAGGCTGCCCCAACCCCTGACATTTTGTTCTTGCATGTGATGACAGTAAGTCTTCAGGTGGACTTGTGCATTTTGTACTTTGAAAGCACTAAAGGAAAAAAGTATGTATTATTTCCTTTAATATTTATATTAAGGTTTATATGGAGCAGTATTGTTATGTTTGTATTAATTTGAAAAAAATATGCATACAAAGAGATTTTGACTTTGACTATATGAAATAAATCCTTTTATTGATTTTCACGTTTATTAATAATAGAGAAATTTCTAGTTTTGTCTTTCTTGTGATTTGTGATTCCTTTCAGAAAAAAAGTACATTCAATTAAGGTGTTTACATAAGTATTTAAACTTCAAATGTCACTCATAGAACTGAATGATGTTGGTGCAAATGGTGTAAAGTACTCTGGAGGTCAATCACTCTCCAGAAAAGCTAAAAACACTGGGGAGCGGTGGGGGGGGGTGGAGACTGTCAGAATCAATTTTATTAGAATTCTGGAAGATAGTCAAAAGTTCATAGCAACAAAGCAAATGCTGAATCAGGAGAAAGGCCGTTGAAACATGATAGGAGAGTCTTGTGGCATTTCCACTTGTTCTTGCCCCATTCCCCTCCCTGGCATAGCAGTGGTCTTGAAAACAGCAGCCTGTATTCCTAGTGTGGGTCCCTAGTTCTTCAGGAAGGAGATCGGACCTTATTCCCAAGGAATTATGTTTGTCTGTTTGAAGCTATCTCGGGGACTCCCTGAAGGTTTGATAAAGGGGGATTGATTGCTTGTTTCACCTAACTCCAAACTCTCTTAAGGTAGAACATCAACTATATGGAGAATGGTCCTCAAAAATATTGAAAGGCAAGTGAACAAGTTGCTGCTGTTTATAAAAAACAAACAAACAAAAAAACAGTAGACATGCCAAAATCCTGGGAGAAAAAAATTGGGTAGTGAGATACTTTGGAGAATAAGGGCTTTGAAATACTCCCATGTATACCTGGGTTACTAGAAAACCATGTGCATGCCTTCGGCAAGACTCAGAATCAGAAGAGATCTGAGAAGAACGTAATATTTCACCTCTGCCTCATCTTTAGGCTTAGCACAGTGACAGATAGAACAACAAGTCAGAAGATCAATAAGGAAATAAAGGACTTGAATGACACTATAAACCAATTACATCTAACACATCTTCAGAATATCCCACCCAAAAACATGAGTACATTCTTTTCAAGTGCTCACAGTGTTCTCAAAAATTGACCATATACTAAGCCACAAAATAAATCTTAACAGATTTTCAAAGATTGAATCCATGCAAAGTAACTTCTTTGCTATAATAGAGTCAAACTAGAAATCAATAATAGAAGTTGGACCCTCGACTCATACCATATACAAAAAATAAAAATTAAACACCTAAAGATACATATGAGCTAAAATCATAAAAGTCTTAGAAAGAAACTTTGTAGTGAACCTTCATGACCATGGATTTGGATTTGGCAGTAGTTTCTAAAATATGACACAAAAATCATAAGCAAAAAAAAGAAAAATACAAGTAATTTGACTTCAACAAAATTAAAAGTTTTTGTACATCAAAGACTGTATCAGAGAATGAAAAATCAACCCACAGGATAGGAGAATATTTTCAAAGCATGCATCTGATAAGAATCTAGTATCCATAATATAAAACATTTGAAAAGATATATTGTCAAAGAACATATTACAATTGGCATACAAGCACGTGAAAAGATGCTCAATATAGTTAGTCATTAGGGACATGCAACTCAAAAGCACAATAAGATACCATTTCATACCTACTAAGATGGTAATAAAAGAAAAATGAAAATAACTAGTGTTTAGGATGTAGAGAAATTGAGACTTTCATACATTGCTGGGAATGAAGTACTGATACATGCTATGACATGGATGAACATCAAAAGCATTATGCTAAGTGAAAGAAGCCAGACAAAAGAGGCTGCATAGTGTAAGGTTCCATTTATATGAAATATCAGGAACTGGCAAATCCATAGTCAGAAAGTAGATAACCATTTGCAGGGGCTGGAGAGAGGTGGAAAATTGGGAATGACTGTTAATGGAGTTTCCTTTTAAGATAGTGAAAAGTTTCTCAAACCAGATAGTTTTATGGTGATTGCACATTATGAATGTATTTTAGGTTATTGAGTTGCACACTTTTGAAAGGCAAATTTTATGTGTTATTTACACAACAAAATGCTCTAGAGTAGTCCAGCCTCCATCTGAAGCCACTTTATGCTATATGGAGCAAAATGTCAAATTCCTGCCATACCAAATTATGAGATGTAATAATCATTTTTTAAATCACTAACTTATGGTTTCCAGACCCACATGTAAGGAGCTCAGAAGTCTACACTCCAACTCAACAACAAGTAAAAGCCTGAACAGACTGGAAAATCAACTCTTCTTAGATCTGTAAGAGAAGAGAGAGCAGGGTAAACTATTGCCCCCAATGTTAGAAAGACAAACAGACAAATAACAGGGAGTTATGACTTAACTGGAGCAGAACCTCATGACCAGAAGCCACTATGGGAACAGTGCCAGGGTAGCAAAACCTGAACTATAATGTACAAACTGCTGGATGCTCAGTGTAGCCAAACTGAGAGAAAAACCAACTTTTGGTTGTCAAGGTGTCAGTTCTTCCAAACTTGATCCATAGATTCAATGCAATTCTAGTCAAAATTCCAACAAGTTGTCTTGTGGATATCAGTAAATTTATTCTAAAGTTTATAAAGAGAAGCAAAAGATCGAGAATAGCCAACACAGTATTGAAGGAAAAGAACAAATTTGGAGGCTGACCCTACCCAACTTTAAGACTTATTAGAAAACTATAGTGATCAAGACAGTGTGGTATTGACAAAGAATAAACAGAAATGGAACAGAATAGAGAACTCAGAAATAGATCTACATAAAATAGTCAACTGTTCTTTGACAAAAAACAAAGCAAATGCAAGGAAGCAAAAATAGACTCTTCAGCAAATGGTGCTGGAACAATTAGACATCCACATGCAAACAAAAAAAAAATGTAGACACAGACCTTACACCCTTCACAAAATACCCTTCACCCAACACAAAATGGGTCATAGACCTAAATATAAAATGCAAAAGTATAAACCTTCTAAAAGATAACATAGGAAAAAACCTAGATAATCTTGGGTAAAATGATGACTTTTTAGATATGATACTGTAAGCACAACCCAAAGTCCATGAAAGAAAAATGGACAAGCTGGACTTCATTAAAATTAAAAATATATACTCTGCAAAAGAGAATGTCAAGTGAATAGGAAGTCAAGCCACAGACTGGGAAAATAATATTTGCAAAAGACAAATGCAATAAATGACAATTCTCTAAAATATTCAAAGTATTCTTAAAACTCAACAATAAGAAAACAAATAACCTGACTGAAATAATGGGCCAAAGATAAAATATCTCACCAAAGATGATACACAGATAGCAAATAAGTATAAGATGTACTACATCATATGTCATCAAGGCAAATGAAAACAAAAAGATACCACTACACTACAAACAGAATGGACAAATCCAGAACACTGATAACAAATGCTGGTGAAAATGCAGAGCAACAGAAACTCTTGTTCATTGCTGTGTGGACAGCCAACAAGAAATCAAAGACTTCAGACCCACATGGCAAGAAGCTGAATTCTGCCAATAATCTGAATGAATTTAGAAGCACATTACATCCTACATCTTCCAGATGAGACACAGCTTGGCTAAAATTGTGATTTTGGCCTTTTTAGACCTGACGCAGAGAACCAACTCAAAACTGTTCAGACTTCACAGAACTGTGAACTAAGAAATGGGTGTTATTTTAAGCCATGAAATTTGGGGTAAGTTTTTTTTGTGTGTTTTTTTTTTAAATATATTTTATTGATTTTTTACAGAGAGGAAGGGAGAAGGATAGAGAGCCATAAACATCGATAAGGGAGACATCGATCAGCTGCCTCCTGCACGCCCCTACTGGGGATGTGCCCGCAACCAAGGTACATGCCCCTGACGGAAATCGAACCTGGGACCCCTCAGTCCATTGAGCCAAACCGGTTTCGGCAAGGGGTAAGTTTTTAAGCCACTAAATTTGGGTAATGTATTACACAAAATAAAAACTAATACACACAACACACACAAACAAAAAAAACACACAACTAATACACTCTCTGAATCTGCACTCATATCTTCATATTGAATTCACTAAAACCAACTGGCTTGAGAAGCAACATATAAGGCCTTTCATTCGGTATTTCATTACAGTATGCACCTACTGCCTATGTTAGTTTTCTTCAGAACAAAAAAGAGTTGTTTAAGTAATTTACAGTATTTCATCGGATGTATACTTAATTTAAAATGTAGTATATATATGAAGAAGCAATTCTGGGTTGGTGGAGCAAGGACCCGTAAAAATCCATCCTGGCATGAAAGCAATGGGAACACTGGCAAATATTGTCAAAATAAGCATTTCAGAACTCTTGGAATTAACGAAATGTTTGCAACCACATGAAGAGTGTTTATTCAAGGAAAACGGCTAGATAACAATACAACCAGTGAATGCTGGGATGTTGTAACTTGCACTACTCCTACCCTCCTCTTCTCAGCTCTGTGGTAGCCTTGAAACCAATGACCTCTATCCTAGAGTAGTTCTGAATGCCAGCAACCTATCAGCTGCTGGAGAGGACAAAACTAATGGGAGCTTCCCAGCATCTTTACTCTCAGATGATTGTCACTATTTGATGTGCCTGGTGACTCCCTGAAAAGCATTGATGGGATTTGTTAATAATTCAATAGTCTGAGATCTCAATCTGTGAATAGCCCTATTCATTACCTGAAGTTACAAGGTAGGAATTCTTGTAATGCAGTCTTGAATAGAGGGGTTAACAGTAGACATCCTTGTCTTGTAGATTTTTTTTTTATCATATAGGAAACATTTCTAATTTTTCACCCAGGAGCACTGCATGTATAGATTTCTGGTATGTACCTTTTTAAATAAATGCTTTTAGATTTTTCTTCATAAATAGCTACTGCACTTTATCCCATGTGTTTTCTGCACTCATTGCAATGATCGCATGACTTTCCTCTTTTAATCTGTTAATAAAGTGTGCTAGTTGCATTGCCTCTAAGCTCCAAATTCACTCCTTTTTCCTGCTTTGTGAAAATGTTCTGAGTCCTCCCTTGTAAATTTTTCTTATGTGGCAGGAGTTAACAAGGATTGTTCACTAGAGGGCGGCAGAGACAGGGAAAGGGAAAAGTTTTGCTTCCTAGTTCAGGTTTTGACTCCTGCTGAGCGAGCACCAGGCTTCTCCACCACGGGGCTTGTCATCTCATGTGGCTTCTCCAGAGCCTGGCTAGTGCCGGGCATGGTGGCCAGGATCACTCCATGGACAGCAGCATCCCTTACACCTGCCTTTGGCAATAATATATCCGAATGCTTCTGGTTAGACATTTACTTCCCTGTGTACAACATTACTAGACACGTTAGAGGCAGATTTCCAGCAACTTCCAGAGGGCAGATTTCTAGAACGTTCCACTGGTGTGGCATAATGACAACCTTATTGACATTCTGTGAGTTTCTGCCAGTCTCCTCCAGCAAAGTGAGTATTTCAACACTGGAGATGAGGATACTTTTCCTTGAGTGCTCTATCTCCTGGTTGGGTTACTTGTGTCCCTTATTTCAACCTTGTGGTGAGGCTCTCTTTCCAGTGCACTCTCAGTCATATTTTGCCAGGGACCTTTCCTTGGGTGAACTCTCTCAGCCCTAGGCAAAGGCATTCTTCCTTGCATGATACATCTCTAATTCCAGACAGTGGATTTCCAGCTGGCTCCACTGGTGTGGCACCTCAAAAACTTTATGCCATCTATTGAATCACACCTGGGCCACTCCAGCCAGATCTAGATTTCAACCTTTGTGTGTGTGTGTTGGGGGGCGTCCCTTGTATGCTTGCTCTAAGCAGAACTTCCATTGCTCATCAAGCTCAATATGAATGTGGTGACTCTTTCTGGAAGAGGGCTCTCACCTGGGTGCACCACCTTAACTCTGTGGTGGGTGGTTCCTCTGGGGCTCCGTGGGGAGCGGGGCTATTGCTGAGGTGCTCTCTCTCAGCCCTGGAAAGGAAGTTGGTCTCTTTCAGTCCTAAGGGAGGACACTATCTTGGGCACTTGATCTAAGTCATGTAGAGGGATCTTTTTCTTGGGTGCACAATTTCAGCCCTGGAAGGAAGCCTAACTCAGATGTTCTTTTTTTTTTTTTTTTAATATATTTTTATTGATTTTTTACAGAGAGGAAGGGAGAGAGATAGAAAGTCAGAAACATCGATGAGAGAGAGACATCGATCAGCCGCCTCCTGCACACCCCACTGTGGAGATGTGCCCGCAAGCAAGGTACATGCCCCCAACCGGAATCGAACCTGGGACCCTTCAGTCCACAAGCCAACGCTCTATCCACTGAGCCAAGCTGGTAATATTTTTCAATTACAGTTGATATTCAACATTATATTAAATCTAGGTGTATAGCATAGTGATTAAACATTTGTAAGTCTACTACCCAGACTGCACCATCTCCAGTCTGGGACCTCTTGAGGGATGTTCCACTGCCCATTTAGGCCCGATCCCAGTAGGCCTAAACAGACAGTTGGACATTCCTCTCACAATCCATGACTGCTGGCTCCCAACTACTCACCTACCTGCCTTCCTGATTGTCCCTAACCACTTCTGCCTTCTAGCCTGATCACACCCTAACCACTCTCCTGCCATCCTGATTAATGCCTAACTGCTTCCCTGCCAGCCTGTTTGCCCCTAACTGCCCTCCCCTGCAGGCCTGGGTCTTCCCCAACTACCTTTCCCTGCAGGCTCTGTCACCCCAACTTCCCTCCTTTGCTGGCCTGGTCACCTCTAACTTCCCCCCCTTGCAGGCCTGATTGATCCTTCCCAACTGCCTTCCCCTGCTTGCCACCTTGTGGCAGCCATCTTGTGTTCACATGGGGGCAGCCATCTTATGTGTTTGAATGAAAGTCAATTTGCAGATTACTCTTTTATTATATATTTAATATGCTATTTTTACAACCCCATGCCTATTTTTAAACTGCTAGTTTATACTTCTTAATCCCTTCCCCTTTTTCATCCAGTCTACCAATACCATCCCTTTTGTATCTATGAATTTGTTTCCATTTTGTTTATTTTGTTTTAAGTTTCACATGTAAGTGAAATCATATGGTATTTGTCTTTCTCTGTCTGCCTAATTTCATTTAGCATAATACCCTCTAGATCCATCCATGTTGTTGCAAAAGTTAAGATTTCCTTCTTTTTGTGGCTAATATTGCATTGTATATTATTTTGGGTTTTCATAAATAATATATTTATTTCAAACGTTTTTTTAAAGAAGAAGTTGCCTGGGTTTCTAGCAGACATCCATCTCTCCCTGGAAGACATAATTCCACTGATTTTAACAGCCAGATGTTATGTCGGCTTCTCTTCCTGCCTCTGGTGCCCTGGGCAGCCTGGTTTGGGGTTGAAATCCCTCACTCCTCAGGAAAAATTTTAGATTTTCAGGAGGAAACTTTGCAGCTGAGATATCCCTCTGGATTCTTAATCCCCACCCGCATTTGGCTAGCCCTTTTCACAGCTCTACACTTCCTACCATCTCCATATGGCTTCTTCTGTAAATTCTTGGTTGTGACTTCTCTTCAGCTAGTTTTCAATTGGTTATTAAAATTGATTTTTCTATATTTTAGTTTTAAGTCCAGTTTTGTTCTGGGAGGTGATGAGTGTAACTTCCACCTACTCTGCCACCATCATGGTTCTACCCAAATGAGTAAATTCTCTCAACCAACCTAGGAGGTCAATGCTGTCAAGATCCTCAGTTTACCAAAAGGTGTGCAAATCTAAGCCCCAGGTCAAGAGCAAATTGAGAATACACCTGAAGCAACTACTTAGAGCTAGATCTATCTTAATAGTAAATTCCAGGTTCTTATCATTCCTTCAGTGTTGTCCCCAGACTCCACAGCCTTAGGCTAACTCAGACTCACAGTCCCCCATTGGTTCCTATTTGCCACATGACCCTAAATCCAGAATGTTTTCCGCTCACTCTTCCTCCTTGAGAGTAGTTCCCAGGAGAGGCGTGGGCTCATTTTCATCTGCCTCTGCCTCAGTCCTCTGTTTGAGGACTCCCAGGTAATACTATCCTGTAAAATGTGCAACCAATGGACATAGACACCAGGGGGGGGGGTGAGGACATGAATGGGAGTGAAGTGGGGAGAGGGTAATGGGGTGATAAGGACACATATGTAATACCTTAATCAATTTTTAAAAAGTCTAAAAATGTGCTAAAATTCCTTCAGCTAATCTGTGTCCCCTGGTGTGTATGGGGGAGAAGGTCTGCAGTCTATGTTTTCTCCAAAGTAGATCACTGACAAGAAGTGAATGACTCACATTGAACTTCTCTCTACACCAGAGCTTATCCATCTCCTAGGTACTTGCCATGCATTCAGCACCAATCCTGAAGAGTACAGGATTGACTGAGCATTGCAAAATGGGCCAAGATTGGCTATGGCTTCTTACTCCATTCTTATTTCAATCCCACAATTACCTCATGAGGCTAGGATTTCCAGTTAATGCCTGAGAAAACTGAGCCTCCAGAATTCATGTTATTGCCAAAAGTAAGACTACTGGTTCACAACTAAAATCAGATTTGAGAACCACTGCTGTGGGCTCTCAGGGACTATTTATATATTTTTTTAATCCTTTGTACCATTCAGGGTGTAGTCTGGGTGTGGCTGTATTGGTTGCCTGGAGACTGGAGGGAGGGGCTATCACTTCAGGAGAAAATGGCTGCCTAGGTCCCAAGCTCAGGTATGATTCAGCACCAGACTCACTGCCACTTCTTCTGGACCCTCTCCTCTCTCCAGCCTCTCCAAAGACTCCACAAGTCCGCGCCTTCTCTCTCACCTCAGCCACGGGTAAGTGTCTGTATCCAAAAGGTCCTATGAACTAAGTTCAGTGAAGAAAGGCTCAGGCCACAGAGCGGGAAAAGACTGGGCCTCTGCGAGCTCCTCTCCTGCCGAAACTGGGCAGTCTGGCCAGCCCTTTAGGCTGCCCCTCTGGGCTCAGTATTTCGTGACTATGGACCCAGATCTAGAATCCCCTGCCACCAGCAGTCCTGTGGCCCTCCTTTCCCCAGTCGGATGCTATGCTTGTCCCAAGGGACGCAGCCTCAGTGCCCTGCGGTTTCCTTCTGACCCTCTGGCCTCAGAGGTCCAGCAGACTCTCCTGCCTAGATCCTTGATTTTACCTTTCTCCAGGGGCCTCTCCCCTTTCTGGCTGCAAACTGTCTCACCAGCTGCGTCTCCTTTGCCAATTTGGAGTGGATGTTATTCATTCCACCTGCTCATTCTGTTTGCTCCAGAGCAAGTTTCAGGACACATCCGTCTATTCCGCTGCCATTTTGTCCTCCCCTCAAATTGCATTTTGAACCCAAAATTTTGAAGATGGGGCCTGGACAAATGTGACCATCTGAAGGTTGAGCAGCACAGGAAGCTTAACCATACTCAAACATGACTCCAGCACAACAGACGAATCCATCACACCTCAGTTTTTTGTTTGTTTGTTTTGTTTTTGTTTGTTTGCTTTCGTGTTCTGCCTACCTCTCCCCACATTGGATCTATCTATTGGAACTCTTCTCCCTCAGAGAGCTACATTCCAGTCTCTGGATTACTAAAGAGTGGAATTAGAATAAACATTTTTATTAGAATAAAAATTCTTCTTAAGCATACTTGTATTGCAGAAGGGAACTTTTCTTCCTCAAAGAGGTGCACTCCAGCCTCTGGATTACTAAAAAGTGGAGTTTTGTCACAGTAGGGAAACTATGATAGATAGAATTTCTTCACACTAAGATAAAAGTACAAAACAATTGTCTCCATGTTTTTATAATACTAAATGTGAAAAGTGTTTGTTTCTGAGTGATAACATGATTGGTGATTTTCAAATGTACCCTGTGTTTTTCCTTTTATTTTCTGCAATGAACACATAGGGTGCTTTCAATTGTAGGAACAGGAAACTCCACACGTTTTGACTAAATGCTACAAGAAGTCAACACACAACCGAAAATTAGCTTTTGGTGAGACTTAATCCAGTGGAGCAATAATATTACCAAGAGCGTAGTCTTTTTTTTTTTAATTATTATTCTCTTCTGCTTTCTTTTATGCCACTTTCATTCCAGTATTGGCTACTACTCATGATTTCATGATGGCTGTCAGAGCTCCTAACTTACAAGCTACTTCAGTTATATTAAGCAAGAAAAAGTGGTTATATCTTTGTCCTAACATTCCTAGAAGTCCTAAGATTTACTGTAACCCGACCTTTTAGTTTACATTCTCATACTTGAACCAGTTATTGTGGTAAAAGAGTCATTAGAATGTCCCAATTTGTTTAACCTAGGTCAAAAACAGTAAATGTATATATTTAAAGTTAAAATTAATAAGTTTGATTTATGGCCATAAATAGAAACCTGTATCCAATTTTTATTCTAATTAGAATAGAAATTCTTCTTACGCATACTTGCAAAAATGGCCATATTCTAAAAAAATTACAATGTTTACTTTCATGTCAATGATCTTCTCTAAATAAAATAAAATTAAACTAGAAGTCAGTAGTAACAAGGAAAAGCAATCCAAATTTTTAAACATGTTAGAGAAAACCAGAGAAGAACCAAGTAATACTTAGAGAGATGGAGTTACATTTATTGTGTGAAGGTCCAGAGGAAAATGTCTCTCAAATTCTGTGCCCCAACATGGAGGAATGTTCCCTATTTATATGTTTTTACCTTTTTCACCTCCCAAATAAGGGGTGTCTCCTGCCCCCTTTGCAAGTTCTTAAAGCGCCCCTATGTGCTGGGGCCTTGAGACCTCAACCAAAGGCTTGGCCTGGTGCCAGAACTGATAACTTCGTCTGGGGAAGGTTTAATGGACTCTCTGAAGTGAGAGTAGTTTTTTTTCCTTATTATTTAAGCAAGCAAGCATTTACAGAAGCCAAATAGCAGAGTTAAAGTTTGAAACAGCAGTTTTTATATAAGATGGCTGCTTCATTCCCCACTGGTTTTATGTACATGAGTCAAATCATTAACTCTTAGTCATTGTCAGGGAGGGAGTTATATTTACCCCTGAGGACTATAATCTTAATTTTCTGCCTAATAAAGTTAGTGGGCCTGCTTATAAGATAAGGGCCCAGAATGAGGGGTAGGAGTAATCTTTAGAGAATCTGAAGAATCCTGCAGTCTCTATTTTGCCTGGGCTGTCTTAAGTCGGGTGAGATGAAGCCACATTGGGATTCTATCGATGTTAACTGCTGTGGAGGTGGTCCTTTCCAGGTATGAGTCAGTCCTTGTGTGGCAAATTTCTTTACCCAAACAGAGTCACCAAGGTGGAAGGGATGAACTGGATCAGAAGTTGGTACAGGCGGATCATCTCAGATGTGCTTCTGGATTGCTTCTTGGGTAGACTGTAAAGCTTGTAAGAACTTGAGTAAAAACTGCTATGGATTTCAGCTTTTGTAGGTTGGGTAGATGAGGGTCTGGAAGAGAGTTACTAGAATCTGTAGAGGCCCCACTGGTTTTAGGGAAGCCTTCCACGCAGTTTCATCTGTGGCCCAGTTCCCTCTTGCTTCTGTGGAGACCACTTACCTTGTAAATAGCACTATGTACACGAGCCATTGTAAATGTGTACTTGCTATCAGTATAAATTATTACTGATTTTTTTTGTCCATTGGAGTGCCTGAAACTGGGTGACTCAGGTGTTTGACATACAGCACTCTAGTGTTTTCTGGAGTAAAGCCTCAACATCATGTGGGGCAGTTAGAATTAGTTCCTGCCCTAGGGTTAACTTATTTGCTTTTCAATAAACATAGCTGTGTCTGCTACTGCCTGGAGACAAGTAGATCACCCAAATGCAAAGGGGTCAAGGCTTTTGGAAAAATAGGCTACTGGTCTTTGCTAAGGGGTGAGACTCTGGCTATGTCCCTTGTCTTAAATACTTAGTTACATCTGGTATCGCTAGTTGGTCTATCATTCTTGCTCTGCTCATGTTTGTCTAATTGCCTAATATATTACCTCAAGGATCCTGGCTCTGAATTCTTTTAGGGAAACTGGACGTTGAATTTCTTCTGTAGCTGCTTTGTGCTGATGAGGAACGGAGTTTTCTCTCAGAGCGAAGAGATCCTTGCTGTCTGTCAGAGGGACGATGAGGCCTGGGCACAGAAGGAGGTGGGCTTGTGACCTGGCAGAGATAAACTGTAACAAATGGTATGATGGAAAGGAAAGAAAACATTTAAATTTTAATAACCTCTATTAAAATAGAATTTTTCTCCTCAAAATTACCTCTATGTTTATCAAAAGAGCCAGTTCAGACCAATTTATCTATTGTATTAAATTTGGCCTGATTGTTGGCGTAAACAACAAGAATGATAACTGACTACCTTTGCTGGAATTTCATGATTGAATCTTAATGTGCCCCATAGGGCCAGGAAGCCAAGTCATCCAGCTGTTGTCCGGCCTGCCTGCCCTATCTGCTGAGTTAGGTGAATCCCTCACCTGCAGAGACTCCACTTGGGCCCATGTCCTAGGTTTTAAGGCCTATCTTAGTAGCCCTCCTACTCATCACAGCCTATAGTGCTTAGGGGTTTCTCCCAGGGATGCAGAGGCATCCTTATTGCTCCCCTTTTACTCTGACAAACTGCCAGTGATGGTAGGGCATGGGCCTGATGTTCTAGCGCCAGCCATTTTTAGGGCTCCCACGCAGAATACCAGACTTTTCCTTGGCACTCTTATTGGCTTCAAGTCTTCAGAGTTCAGACAGGCCTCTTTAAAACATGATACTCCAGTCAAAGTTTTTGGTTAATAAAACCACTATTAGAAACTGGTCTTATTGAATTTATGCAAAGAAATGTATTGCCGTGATTTATTTAGCATTGCCAAATTTCAGAGGAATTATGTAAGGACAAAAATATACTGACCTGCTTTAAGATCTTCTGATTTTCCTTGTCAGTCCTTTCTATGGATTCTTCAGAGTAATGTATCTTCAAATGGCAAGAAGAAATTCAAAATGCATCTATCTATATTCAAATAGACAGTTACAACTGACCCTGTAGTATGGTTCCCCCTACTTCACTTGGCCTTAAAATTTCATATGGTCTCTGGGGGTAGGAGGAGTGGGGAGAGGTTGACATGCCCTCTCAGAAAGGACTGAGGGAGCTTTATTTCTTTACATGATCTCACATGTCATAGGACCTCACAGGGTCAGTAATTCCTGTAACAGAGGGCTGGTACTCACCACATCCTCTGTTCCACATAGGCTTTCCCCAGTTTCCTAAAGTTGAGATTTATGCCACCTCTGACATGGGCATGGTCACACAGCCCTGCAAAACAGTAACATTGGAACTGGAGCCACTTCTGACAGCTAAATCTTCTGCTACTAAACATGACACATGGTAGGACTATACAAATGTCTTAGGGAGGTGACTAAAGTCTATTCTTGACCTTCCCACACAAAGCAAAGTTGTCCTTGTGTTTCTGGAGTCATGTCCATGAAGATGCAGGCATCATCTAAGTCAGTGGTTCTCAACCTGTGGGTCGCGACCCCTTTGGGGGTCAAACAACACTTTCACAGGGGTCGCCTAAGACCATTGGAAAGCACAGATATGATTCATAACAGTTGCAAAATTACAGTTATGAAGTAGCAACAAAAATAATTTTATGGTTGGGGGTCACCACAACATGAGGAACTGTATTAAAGGGTCGCGGCATTAGAAAGGTTGAGAACCACTGATCTAAGTCTATTATACAGTTTCTGCAGGCCACTGTCAGGGCTGTGCATGGTGGCCAGTTCTTTTTTCTAGCCACAAACACAGTCTGTCTAATTTCCCTAAAATTTATTCTGGCACGGGAGAAAGTTATTTTGCTATACACAGGCAGCTTAACCCCTACATAACTGGGCTTGGACAGCTGCCTAGAAAGCCATAATTTATAAGTTTAACATGTGGCCTTAGGTCCTTCCAACTCAACAGGGTCTCTGCCATCATTCAGCCAGACTCCTCCTCTCTTGTAGAATCTCAAAGTTCTGAAGGCTTCCTGGTCTAAGGAGAGTGCCTTTCCTTTGCTCTTTGACTTTAAGCCGCCAGTTCTAAACAGCCAGAGTTGCAGTTAGAAACAGCTTTGCATATTGCAAAGCGCTTCTGTGGCAGTGGCCTGGGTATTAGACCCCTTGTCTTTCCACCAGTCCCCTTTGTGGCAAAGCAGTGATCAGGACTCTCCCAATGGAGTGCACTGGAAGGGGATCTCAGCCCCTCCTCTTCCAGGAGCAACAGGTACTGAACCTTTTCAGTACATTTGCAAACAGGGAGCTTCCACTAGCTTTATATGCTGCTTTTACAGATCCCGGGCCTGCTGCTCTATTCCTGGAGCTACAGGAAAGCTGGTAGCAGTCACTGACTTCTGGATTAACTGCTTCAGCCAGCAAGCCAATGGCCTAAGTCTTGTATTGCAGCAGTGGGGCAGCTTTAATGTCAGGTAAATGCCTGCTGTCCCTCACTTCTCACTGCTGTGGCTTCTTCCAGTGCCACTTGCAAGCAGTTCGGGCATCCAGTCGCCCTCACCCACTTCTGTCACCTGGCTCTTGGGGGTTGAGTCTGCCTAGCAACCAGTTTTAAGTCACCAGGGTGGCTGCAAACTTCAGCTCCATTTCTCCTCCACTTGGCTCCTGGGAGTTTGGTTTTTTAATGTATTAGAATTATTTATTCTTAGAAACCTTAATTCTTTAATGATTACCAAAAGTGAACAGTCATTTTAGATTAATATTTATGAACACATTTAAAATATACTTTTAGAAGATGGTAGCATAGGTGAACACCTAAACTGCTGCCTCGCACAATTTCAAAACTACAGCTAGCAGACAAAATAGACATCATCCAGAACCACAGGAAGGCTGGATTAGTGAAAATTGTACAACTACAAGGAAAGAGAGGGGCTCACAGAGCCTCAGAGGAGCTGCAAAAAGCTGAGGTATGGAGACATGCGTGTGGAGAGGATGGGCAGTAGAGTGCCTGGCTGGCTTCCTGGGAGGGCGACAGAAACTCCCAACTACCAGTTCCGGGTGAGACTCATACGGGGGTGGCGGGGAGTCTAGACTGTTGTGAAAAGAGAGGAGTGCATGGAAACTCAGGGGAGCCACGAAAGGCAGAGGTGTGGAGGCACGCGAGCATGACTGCGCACAGAGAGGGCTGCAGCAATTACTAAGGGACACTGGGACTCAGGGGTCTCGTAGGGCAGGGTTGACAGGAAGTCAAGGCTGTCTGCTCAGCCCTGAGACCCCACCCCATCCAAGCTGAGCACAGAGGCATTTGCAATTTTGCAAGTCTGGTATCATAAGGCTGACTCCAGCACAGAAGTTTTCCCAGTGTAGACACAGCTGATCCTCACAACCAATTGGCTTGAAGGTCAATTCCCTCCAGTGACACCAACAACAATCAATACTTAACTACAACAAGGCTGTACACACATTCCACAAATGAGTGCACTAAGAGAGTCCACCTCAGGTAACTGGGGAGGTGGAGCTACAGGGCCATATAGGACACAAAGCTACTCTACCAACTGAGGGAAGCAGTGAAAATGTGGGAACAAAGGAACAGATCACAAATGAAAGAAACGGAGGAAAACAAGTGACTGGATGTAGAGTTCAAAACCACAGTTATAAGGTTTTTCAAGAATTTCCTAGAAAAGATGGATAAATTTAGTGAGACCCAAAAGGAGATGAAAAAGGACCAACTAGAAATTAAACATACACTGACTGAAATAAAAAATATTATACAGAGACCTAACAGCAGACTAGAGGAACGCAAGAATCAAGTCAAAGATTTGAAATACATAGAAGCAGAAAACACTCAACTGGAAAAATAAAAAGAAAAAAGAATAAAAAATATTGAAGATAGTGTAAGGAGCCTCTGAGACAACTTCCAGCGTACCAACATCAGAATTATTGGGGTGCCAGAAGAATAGAGCAAGATACTGAAAATCTATTTGAAGAAATAATGACTGAAAACTTCCTCCACCTGGTGAAAGAAATAGACTTACAAGTCTAGAAAGCACAGAACCCCAAACAAAAGGAATCCAAAGAGGAACACACCAAGACACATCATAATTAAAATACCAAGAGCAAGGGACAAAGAATATTAAAAGCAACAAGAGAAAAACAGTTAATTACCTACAAAGGATAATCCATAGCTGATTTCTCACCAGAAACTATGCAGGCCAGACGGGAGTGGCAGGGAATATTCAAAGTGATGAATAGCAAGAACCTACAACCAAGATTACTCTACCCAGCAAAGCTATCATTCAGAATTGAAGGTCAGATAAAGAGCTTTATAGATAAGAAAAAGCTACAGAAGTTCATCAACACCAAACCAATATTATATGAAATGCTGAAAGGTATTCTTTAAGAAAAGGAAAAAGAAGAAAAGGTAAAGATAAAAATTATGAACAACAAATACATATCTATCAACAAGTGAATCTAAAATCAAGTGAATAAAAAATCTGATGAACAAAATAAACTGGTGAATATAATAGAAAGGGAGTGGACTGACAATTCCCAGGGGGAATGGGGTGAGGGATGCAGAAAGAGACTGGACAAAAATTGTACACCTATGAATGAGGACAATGGGGGCGGGGAGGTAAGGGTAGAGGGAGGAGTAAATATTTATTAAATTGAAAAAATAAATAAATAAGTAAAATGTACTTTTACTTTAAAGAGATTATATCTAGACCTTCTGTGATAAAACTAAGAGCAGATATCTAGTAAAAACTGCTATATTCTTCCTTAAGTAATTTCAAGTATATTGTATCAGTCTAATTTAGTATTGGAAGGGTTAAGAAAGAATAGACCGAGGCAGAGATGATTAATTATGCTTGCAGAAAACTTGTGACCTTGAATCTAGTGAAGTTCTAATAAGACACCTGGATCAGACACCTACGCCAGCAGAGCCATCTACAGCCAGTAAAAATCAACAAAAACCTTTTTCTCCCTGTTTCATAGTTAACTGCCTACATCTCCTCCCCATTTCTGCATTAACCATTTACTCTGTCCTGAAACAAGGCAAATGGTCTGAGATCCTGTATATTTAGGCTTTTTACATTTAAGGATACTTTTTTTTTCTTTCTGTAACTGTTGTTTTCCCTCATATATTCTTCCTCTTTACTCTAAGCCCCTAGAGCAGTGGTTCTCAACCTTTCTAATGCCATGACCCTTTAATACAGTTCCTCATGTTGTGGTGACCCCCAACCACAAAATTATTTTCCCCACTAGCAGGGTTGTCTAAGACCATTGTAAAACACACATATTTATATTATGATTCATTAGCAAAATTACAGTTATGAAGTAGCAAGGAAAATAATTTTATGGTTGGGGGTCACCACAACATGAGGAACTGTATTAAAGGGTCACAGCATTAAAAAGGTTGAGAACCGATGTCCTAGAGGATCTTAAATCCTCCTCCTTTACCACTCTTGATTTCTCCAACCATCTCCGTCCCCCCCACCCCCCGCGTCCAGTTGCTTGTCTCCCTTTCCTATTGTGAGCTAGAGGAAGACAATTCCTACAGAGGGGAGAATAGAAACAGTGGGAGCTTCAGAGAAAATTACAGACTACTGCTGTAGCAGTCCTCCTTCTCAGAGGCTTGGGCCTGACCTGTGGAGAAAAATGACTCTTAGCATGCAAAGATAGCAGATGAGGATAAGGTTGTGTAAAGAAATTTCTTGCAGACTGAAAGCCTGGAGGGTCTCCTGAAAGAAAAGTTCTTTAATCCAGTTATAGATGCTATTAGAAATAGGATTAGAGAGGAAGGGAAAGACCAGGTTATGTCCTCTACAAGGATCCTAATAAATAACTGAAAACAGCAAGTCAAACAAAACACACAACCATGAAGACAACAGACTGCACAAGACACACAATCAAGGGTTAACTGGGTCCCTAGACAGTTAATAATAACTTCAGCCTTCATTCCGCCACAGGTGGCTCACATTAAACTATTTTGTCACAGGCAGGTACAGGGCCTGTAAGTCTCTCCACCCTGCAGAGCTGTAAGCCGTGCTCCTGGAAGTCTTCGACCACCAAAAAAGATAAAGCCATAAATAAAAGTTCATTGTTCTTTGAAAGGTCACAATGTATACCTTTAAATTAACCCCAGGACTTTAAAATTTCAATTTAATATAGCAAATTCACAAATCAGAGCAAACTGAAATCCTTACTTATACAAGCAAAGAGAGAAATTTTTATTAGCTAAGTGGGCTGATTCCCTCTCCGATGGAGAGCAAAAGACTCTGAGAAAAAGAAATCTTGCAGCTGCTAGAGACTTTTGCATTCTGTCACAGCAGGTCTGCCTTATCTTTAAACAAATTAAACAATAGAGAGATATAACAAATATTCTCCTTCTAACCCAAAGGGGTCTCAGCTATCCCTGAGGAAGTCCTTGACTTCCAGGGAGGTGATCAAGCTCCCCCTTCTACTCACTCGGAGTGGGCCTAACCAACTGGGGCCCTAACTTGCCAATTCTGTTGATGGGTCCAAAAGTGTCCGTCCACTCTCTCCAGATGCTGGCCTGGTCCTGAGCTGAGGTCCAGGAGTGCCTGGAGTCTACTGATTCAATTTTGCTAAATCTGCAGAGCAGCACCTCCCAGAGGCCTATATGGCTCCCCCAGGCCCCAAACCTAGCCCATTCACCAGAGGCCAAAGGCTAAGCACAGTTGTTTCCCAGGCAGGGAACCATTAATATTACAGAAAACCAGAGAACCAAGTAATACTTAGAGAGATGAAGTTACATTTATTATGCGCAGGTCCAGAGGAAAATGTCTCTCAAATTCTGTGCTCCAACATGGAGGAACGTTCCCTATTTATGTTTTTACCTTCTTTGTCTCCCAAATAAGGAGTATTTCCAGCCCCATTTGCAAGTTCTTAAAGAGCCCCTATGTGCTAGGGCCTTGAAACCTCAACCAAAGGCTTGGCCTGGTACCAGCACTGATAACTTCGTCTGGGGAAGATTTAATGGCCTCTGAAGTGGGAGTAGTCTTGTTTTCCTTATTATTTAAGCAAGCAAGCATTTACAGAAGCCAAATATCAGGGTTAAAATTTGAAACAGCAGTTTTTATATAAGATGGATGCTTCAAACATACGTCTATATAAATTTTTACAAGTGAGCCATGAGGAAAATATTGAATAGCAAAAGCTGGGGGGGTGCAGTTTAAGTGGTACATAGATGGAGAGACATAGTTTTGTATGGTTTTATTAGATAATAAAAAAAGTCTAAAAACTGATTATCTATGTCAACTTAGGAAGAAGAATACAACAAATACAAATAAAGTCAAAAGAAAGCTTTATTTTAAAGTAAAGTAAAGAAAAACAATACTAATAAAAGCAAAAGAAAATGACAATAGCATTGATCAACAAAGGCAGAAGTGGATCATTTGAAAACACTAACAACAACAGAGACAAATCTTGGGTGCAGTTGCGCAAGATAAAGTGGATACACAAATAAACAATGTAAAGAATGAAAAGGCCCAGCCAGTATGGCTCTGTACTTGAGTGTTGACCTATGAACTAGGCGGTCATGGTTCAAGATTTGATTCTGGCCAGAACACATGCCGGTGTTGCAGGGTCAGTCCCTAGTATGGAGTGTGTAGGAGGCATCCAATCAATGATTCTCATTCATCATTGATGTTTCTTGCTTTCCCTTTCCTCTCTGAAATCAATAAAAGCATATTTTTTAAAAATAAATAAATATATTAAAACAATTAAAAGAAGGCATAAACATAGATCCAGAAGAGGTTATAAAAATGGAGAGAATACTATGAAAGACATTTCTGATATGAAAATTGAGAGGAAATAGAGATTCTAAATGGAAAAAAATAAAACTTAACCTATATTTATCAAAAAAGAAACAAAATCAGAGTATTCCTGTACCTGGTAAAACAAGTATCAAAATATTAATAACCTTCCTGTCCAGAAGGCTTTCCTGATGAGTCTTCCAAATACTAAAGACAAAATAACGTATACTACTATCTTCATAGTATTTATTATAACCTATAGTCATTTTGTTTACATTTATGTTATCCGCCATTGGAATGTAAGATCCCTGACACCAAGTACCCCCTCTCCAGGGGAAGATCTCAATAGAATATTCAGCAGCTTTCTTGGTGTGTCTAGGTTTCCATTGACTGGTCAGCACCAGGTCAGGGGTCATTATTCAATGCAGCTGGTACCGAGGTCAGTGTTGGTGTCATTGGTGAAAGGGTTAAAGAGAATAAAAAGGGGCCGAGAAACATTTATTGTGCTTAGCAGATAGTATCTTGCAGAAAGCTTGCAGCCTTGAACACTGCATAGTTCAGATAACCAGAAGACACCTGGCAGTGGGAGGCTACAAAGGACCAGACCCTTACATCAGCACAGCAGCTTACAGTCAGCAAAAATTAATAAAAACCTATCTCTCCTTGGTGTCTTCACTGATGTCTTTCTTGGTCTCAGTCCACCTAACCTAGGTGCCTGGAATAAAATCTCTTTTGATACATTATGGTCTCATATCATAGGTGCGCAACCTCGGCCCACTCCAAACCATTCAATTGATGGTATCACTTAGGTTTTGCTGCTTTTCTGGGCCTGGATCTGAAACGTACTAGAAACTGAGGCCTAGATATTATCTGTAAGAAAAGTCAGAGGGTCAATACCACATGACCAGCCATATGCTAAGGGAGGAAAGGTCACCTTGGGGGCAAGGTCCAACCCTACCATTGTCCTTTGCTAGGCACCTGGAGATATTCTGCCCTGGTGACCTTCAGTAACTGGCCCATC